>CM046448.1:25905583-26018083 GCA_025506515.1 Flaveria trinervia
GCTAGAATATACAACCTACCTGTTAGATCTAGGAACTATAGGTCTAGATCATTTTGTATAGGCTTAGAACTTTAATCAATATTTGTAATAAACAATTGTAATTCATTATTATGACGTATGCATTATATATAGGTTAACCCATATGTGTATTGATTTGTGTATGATTGCAGGTACAAACATAATACTTGATCAATTACTGAAATTGACTAAGTGTAAGAAACATCTACGGATGAACCTTTTTGTTCTTCCGTAGATATGTTTCTTACAAATTCAATCATCCGAAGATCTTCTGTGGATGAACAACCAGCTCTGAAGTTGAAGTGAAGATCCCTTCGGAAGAACAAATTACCTTCGGAAGAACAAAGTACCTTCGGAAGAACAAGACTCTTGCGGAAGAACAAACATATACGGAAGACTATATTTCTGCGGAGTCCAAACACTTGTATTTAATAATACAAGTGTTTCAAGTCAACAAGTCAACATGACAGCTGTGCAAATCCCAAGAGATCCGGTGTTTCTTTAACTGAAACACACGTGCCAATATATATGGATCCTAGGTTTCACATCAAAGAGTGGCGACTACGACAAGTAGACACACAATCACAAACAACCAAACATCAAATCACACAAACACAAACCCTAGCAGTCGTCACATCAACATCAATACATTAAAACCAATTTTGTTTCATTCAGTGTTTATTCATCTGTAATTATTAACATCTTTTAATGAAATACATTTGAATTAACTATTTTTGTATGATTATTGATTGTGTTCTTCTTATTGTGTTCGTCTTAATCATTAATCATTATTGTTGATGCTAAATTATTAAAAACAATTAAACAAAGTTAATGTTGATTCTGCAAACATTGACTTCACTCAAAAATTAACACTGATAATTCCTGATTGCGATCCTTGGATTCACACAACCAACTTCATATGAGGTTGCAACTTTTATTGTCAGTGACATTGGTGATCGTATCAATAGTCGTGACATTATCATTGAAACTCAAAACTAAAACCTAAGACGTATCAGTAAGCTTCATTCTTCATACATTCTTCTACATTATCTATTGCTTTTCCCATATGATGATGATAGTTATAGGGTAGATATACTCAATAGAAATATTAAAACCTCAAACATGTAAGAAAAGGAAAAGGTTATCAATGTTTATGACCCTGATAAATCATGGCTTTTTGTATGACATGGTGGAAAGGATGAGCATGAGTGAAATGAAAGATGTGCTGAAAGAGTTTGAAGTGGCTAGTTTCATGATTCCAAACTGCAACTATGAAACATTTACAACTTTTCAATCAATTCAGAAAATCAAGAAGGAGTTAGGTCACTGTGATACAACAAAGCTCTCAAAATACATTATGATATGCTGGTTACAGGGTCATAACTACAAAAGCTATAAACTTAAGGGAAGAACAATAGTGAGCTATGGAGGATGATGGAGCATGTCATGGTTGTTGAGCTTGACACAGGTGTGAGATTCAGAACTGAAGCTCCAAACCCATCCTATGAGCAACAAAGCAAACTCCCTGTTGATCCTATAACTGTTGAATCTAAAGATCAACACAAAGGGAAAGATAAGCTGATAAGAGAGCCTAGGGCAGTTATCCTTGGAAAAGTGTGGCCTCTGGGTACAACTATGAGAGAGATCACTAATGAAATCTTCTCTAATCCAGTTGTTTGATCATCTCACAACCCCCTCTACTGCTGAAGAAAACAGGATTACGGCCTGGAAATATGACTCAGAGTGGGATTGTGTTGTTATCAAAAGAGTATCTGCTAGAATTGAATACTACCACCTACTTGAATCAATCTTGGAGTTGTCTGATGTTAACATTAAAGACCTACAAAGCCTGATCATCTCCAACTACCCAATAAGCCCAAGAGGAAGAGATTTCTCTATGATCATAGGAAAGCTGAAAACTAAGTTCAAGGATGATGTTGTCAAGGAAGCAAAAAGGGAATGTAGAGCACAAGAAAATACTACAAAGGAAAAGAAGATCAAATACCAACTACCCATACTTAAGAAGATATGTAGAATGGAGATCAAGTACAAGTACGAAGATCAAAAGGATGCAGTATCATACTTTAACAAGAAGATGGTGTCAAGATTGAAGGAACTTTCAGTTTTGAAGGGCTGATTACAAGTGTCTAAGCCTAAGGGGGAGTATTGTTATATCTAGGAACTATAGGTCTAGATCATTTTGTATAGGCTTAGAACTTTAATCAATATTTGCAATGAACAATTATAATTCATTATTATGATGTATGCATTATATATAGGTTAACCTATATGTGTATTGATCTGTGTATGATTACAGGTACAAACATAATACTTGGTCAATTACTAAAATCGACTAAGTGTAAGAAACATCTATGGTTGAACATTTTTGTTCTTCCGTAGATATGTTTCTTACAAATTCAATCATCCAAAGATCTTCTGCTGATGAACAACCAGCTCTAAAGTTGAAGTGAAGATCCTTTTGGAAGAACAAATTACCTTTGGAAGAACAAAGTACCTTCGGAAGAACAAGACTCTTGTGGAAGAACAAACATCTACGGAAGACCATATTCCTGCAGAGTCCAAACGCTTGTATTTAATAATACAAGTGTTTCAAGTCAACAAGTCAACATGACAGTTTTGCAAATCCTAAGAGATCCGATGTTTCTTTAACTAAAACATACGTGCCTATATATATGGATCCTAGGTTTAACATCAAAGGGCGGCGACTATGACAAGTAGACACACGATCATAAACAACCAAACATCAAATCACATAAACACAAACCTTAGCAGCCATCATATCAAGATCAATACATTCAAACCAATTTTGTTTCATTCAGTGTTTATTCATTTGTAATCATTAACATTTGTAGATGCATATGTTCCTAGTTTATGAGCTTAATGTAAATGTCTTTCATGTCTTACACATATGTAATGAATGGGATCAATGAAATATAATTTGTGATTGATGTTTATTAATGTTTATTTATTTCATATTATTATTGTGTTAAGGAATAATGTATATGTATGACCTTATTATATAGGTTTGAGGGTGTTGTGCATGATTCTTAGTCAATAATGATTAAGAAATGTGTTCAACATGGTCGGATGAGTAATCATGTGAATGGCCCATACTTATGGACCATACGCATGAATACATCATGTTGGACCAAAAGAACCAATGAGCCAGATCAGAAAAACCTTTAAGTCCCACAGACATCAAAACAACTGAAGTGATCTACAACAGCTGAAGACAAAGTCTAAAGACAACAACTGAAGACAAAGTCTGAAGAAAAAGTCTGAAGACAAAGTCTGAAGACAAAGTTTGAAGACAACTACTGAAGACAAAGTCTGAAGACCAAGTTTGAAGACAACAGCTGAAGACAAGGTCTGAAGACAAAGTCTGAAGACAACTGCTGAAGACAAAGTCTGAAGACCAAGTTTGAAGACAACAGCTGAAGACAAAGTCTGAAGACAACTACTAAAGACAAAGTCTAAAGACCAAGTTCTCAGAAGTTGTCACAACAGCTGAAGTAGTTCTCTTTAGTAGCTGTAATGGTTTACATTTCAGTAGTTTGTAATCAGAAGTTTTATATTATGTAAAACATATGAAGTTCTTACACTTTAGATGTTATAACTTCAGTAGTTGTAATGTTAGCTTATACTTAGCTTTTAGTGAAGGTGTCCTCAGTTGTTATGGACATCTTCAGTAGTTTATTTTACTTTCAGTTGTTTGTATAAATCAGTTAGATGTCACTATCAAGTGACGTCAACTGATGTCACATTCCTTATAAAAGGAATGTTGATCTAATTTCCTGGTACGGAAAGCTTGTGCATGAATGAAAACATTCTTTTTGCAGAAAACTTTCTCTCTCTATAACCGTTACTGTTTGATTGAATATTCATATTATTCTTGCTATAATTTCGTCTAATTCGTGTGCTATTCCGCTGCAAATCCTAATCTAATTGATCAAACTAGATGTCGATCCCTTCAAATGGTTTCAGAGCGGGTTAATCATTGATCGATTTAACAATTGATCATTGAAACTGTTCTTTTGATATCTAAGTTTGATCGAATTAGCAAATTTGCAAGAATTGGTTATAGAGTTTGTTTTTCTGTTGCTTCCTGTGAATTAATTTGAGATTCTTCTTGTTTTAAACTGTGTTGTTGAGTTTTTGAGCTAGATCTGTTAAAATCTCATTGAACCTGTTTGAATTGGTGAAAATGGCTATATCAATCAATGATCCTCACAATACTGGCTCCTCAACAAAGCCTCCGATGCTTGTTAGGAGTGAGTACAACATATGGCAACGACGAATGCTCCATCACCTGTTGTCAACAGTTCAGGTTGTTGGAAATCTGTGGTTCATGGACCATTGGAAATCTGTGGTTCATGGACCATATAAGCCTATGGTGAGTAATCCGAAAACCATGAAATGGTTCCGAAGAAGAAAGAGCAGTACTCAGATGAAGATCTGAAACTATTTGAAATTAATGCTAAAGCCCATGGAATTCTGGCCATGGCACTGCCTAATGAAATCTATTCTGGACTTATGCATCATGAATCTGCTCATGACCTCTGGGTTGCTCTGAAAGAACAATTTGGAGGAACTGATGAGGTCTTAGCAAACAATAGAGAAATCCTTGCCCAGCAATATGAGACATTCTCTCATAGAAAGGGTGAGTCACTGACTCAACAGTTTGAGCGATTCTCCTGTTTGATATCTAAGTTGAAAATGGTTAAACATGAATATACAAACAGTCAGATGAACAACAGGTTTCTCAGATCCCTGCCTAAGAGATGGGACACATATACTATTGTCCTACGCTCCAGTGCAAATCTAGACAATCTATCTCTCACCCAACTTCATGGGAAACTGTTAAAATTTGAAAGAGAGATAGAACATAAAAGGAAACTGACTTCATCTGGGAAGCTCACTGATGATTTTGTACCAAGGAATACTGCTCTGGTTGGTCATGAGTTAGAATATGCTACATCAGAAAGTTCTTATGATGAGCATATAGATTTCTCTTCAAACAGTGGAGATCATGCTTTTGCTGGTATTGATAGTAATTCAGGATGTAATAGTGACAATCTGTGCTTTTTGATGGATGATTTGAAAGGAATTGCTGATGATGATTTGGAAGAGATGGATATTTTGAGCCAAATGGCATTAGTTAACATCAGATCTCAAAAATTTTACAAAAGGACAGGTAGAAAATTCCCTGGTCTCTCTAGAAAAACCAAAGTTGGTTTTGACAAGAGCAAGTTGAGGTGTCACAAGTGCCATAGACTTGGACATTTTGCAAGAGAGTGTAGATCATATGGATCTAACTCTTCTGCACCCTTTGTGACCTTTCCAGACAATAATTCACAAAACAAAGGGCAACATTCTACCAGTTCTGGTCATCATTCACAAATTCAATCATCTCCTGCATATTTTGTTCCTCAAGGTCAAATGCCATATCCTTATCCCTGTTTTTACATGCCTCAGTCCACTTAGGTTCCAGTACCCATAGCTCAACAACCACATGCCCTACCTGAGCCTCAACCATCTCAATCAAGTCAACAATCTCAATCTCAATCACATCAAAGCTTTTTCACTCCTGGAGTTGTTGAATGGAGTAGTTTACCAGATGATCTTTCTGGTTATTCTGAACAAGTGTTTTCTGGTGCTGGTCAACATGGTGGTGAAAATCCTTTTGGAAATATTGCTCTTATGGCCTGGAGTCTACTGATGGTTCACGCTCAAATGCTTCATCATCACAGGTACCATAAGTATCTTCTGAGGCTAAGGCCAAGTTGTGTTCTGAGTCATGCATAACTTCTTTTGCCTCAATTAGAGAAGCAAATGTAGCTTTAATTAATCAAAATCTTGACCTAGAGAAAGTGATTTCCAAAAGAAAAGCTGAGTTTGAGTCTGTTTTAAAAGAAAAAAGATGATGAGATTTACAAATTAAAATGCCAAATCACTTATGAAAAGGCTAAGGTAGAGGTCATTTTAGAAAATCATAAGAGTCTCAAAGAAACACTTGCAGCTACTCAAGTTGAGTGTGAACACTGGGTAACATCTTGCAAGGGTTTGAAATGCTTCTCAGTAAGCAAACAGCTTCAAATGTGAAGTTTGGGATTGGATATAATCACACTGAACCTCCTACAGATTTTACTCCCAAGACAGAAGTAAAATCTGAAGGTGAAATCAATTCCCAAACCACATCATCATGTGTCTCATCCTTAAGTGATAATGTACAATCAGAGGATGAAGTCAACAATAGTACCTCAGCTAACCAATCTGCTAATGGTCTTACTGCTGATGAACATATGATCAAAGAAAAGCTGAGCACTTCAGGTGTTGTTTCACAAGGTATTCAAAGTACTGAAGAGCAAGTAACAACACCTGAAAAATATTTCAAACCAAATAAAACCAAACATGGTTTGACAACTGCTGAAGAGTCTATCAGGAAATTCAAATGTACTGATAGAAAAATTCTGAAGAACAAGTCTTCAGTTGTTACAAATCCTTCAGTACTTCACATAACTACAGAGAGGAAGAAAGTACTGAAGAACACATCTTCAGTAGCTTCATCTTCTTCAGCAGTTGAACAACAGAAGAAGAAGAAAAAGCCATGTGAAATATATGGTCTATTCAATTATCTCACTGATGAATGTTGGTACAGAAAGGGTTCCAAATTTAACAAAGATAAAATCATAAAAAGGAAATTAATAAAATGAAAGATGAATTTGAAACCAAGTTTGTGCCACAAACATCTCAAACTGATAAACCAAAGTCTTCACAAAAATCTAAATAGAAGGAAGTGGTTTATCATAAAACAGCTAAAAATATTCCTCAAGGAGTATCAAAACAACAGACTAAGTCTGTGTCTTTCAAAAAGGAGGACATGGTGCGTCATAGGAACAAATCAAAACAAGTACTGATGTGTCTGCTGAACTGAAGGCTTTAACAACCAATCAGACACAACTTGTTATGATGGTTCAACATCTGTTGGGGAGAGTTAACCAAATAGATGTACCTGTGATTAAACCACTGAAAAGGAAAACTAAGCCAAAATCAAAGGAATCCTTTTCAGCACCATCTCCATCTTCAAAGGCTGTTAATCATGACAAATCAATTAGTATAAAATCTGTTGATGAGAACAGACCCATAACCAAAATGGTTTGGGTCTCAAAAGCTAACTAATTGTTGTGATATAGGCAGGGTTCTTCAGCATGCCATAGAAGTGGACAGTAGAGGATCTATGCATATGACAGGGAGCAGATTCTTCTTCATGACTACTCTTAAGGAAAGAAGGGATTTGTATCTTTTGGTAATGATGCTAAGGGTTACATCATCGGCAAAGGCTTTGTTTCAAATGGTGAAACAAGGTTTGATGATGTTAACCATGTGGAGAATCTCAAGTACAATTTGTTGAGTGTCAGTCAAATGTGTGATAAAGGGCATGTTGCACTTTTCACCAGTCAGAACTGTCGGATTCTGTCTTTTAATGTTTTGAAAATGATTGACAAGATATTGGATAAACATACTCTCCTGAAGGCCTACAGGATTGGAAAGCAACATAAAGTATCATTCCCTCCAATAGAAGAACCAAAGTCCACTGCCTGCTTGCAATTACTGCATATGGATCTTTTTGGTCGAGTAAGAGTGATGAGCATGGCAAAGAAAAAATACTGTCTGGTAATTGTGGATGATTATTCCAGATTTGTATGGACCTTCTTCTTACATTCAAAAGATGAGGCTGGTCAAATTATCATCTACTTTGTGTTGCATGTGGAAAGCAGTACTCTCTTTCTGTCAAATGTGTGAGGAGTGATAATGGCACAGAATTTAGAAATCAGACACTTGATGAATTCTATTCCTCTAAGGGAATCAAGAGGCAGTTTAGTATTCCAAGAACTCCTGAACAAAATGGAGTGGTGGAGAGAAAGAACAGGACCCTTATTGAAGCTGCAAGGTCAATGTTGGCTGATTCTGGTTTGCCACTAACCTTTTGGGCTGAAGCTGTTAACACAACTTGCTATGTGCAAAATAGAGTATTGGTAAATCAAAGGTTGATGAAGGCTCCTTATGAAGTGTTACATCATTTGGCTCCTCTGATTTCCTTCTTTAGAGCATTTGGTGTCCTTGTTATATTCTCAACACAAAGGATCCACTTCAGATGTTTGAATTAAAGGTGGATGCAGGGTACTTTGTTGGGTATTCATCTACTTGCGAGGCATACAAAGTTTTTAATTGCAGAACAAAGATTGTTGAAGAAACCTTGCATGTAAGTTTAATGAATCTCCAAAGGTGAAAATCCCACAAAACCCTGTGGAGTTATTTGATCTGGACATACTGCAATATGTTCCTTATCAGTCTTCAACTGTTGTAGGTTTTGTGAATCCATCATCTCCTGCCACTTGTTATCCATCTGTTGGTATAAATGCAAGTTTTAGTGATCAATTTCCTGAGTCTACTAAACTTGATGTTCCTGTAGCTTCAGCAGTTCCATCCACAACAAATGCTGATGAGATCTCTGAATCCTCTACCTCATTTGAATTGTCATCTCATTCTAAGTTTCAAGAATCTGGATCACCATCTGTTGCTTCTAAATCACCTACAAACACTTGCACAGATCTTATTGAGTATCAAGAACTGAAGAATCACCCCATGTCATAGATCATTGGTGACATCAATGCTGGTGTTTCAACTAGAACTCAATTGTCTAATTTTTGCTTCTATGCTCTCTTCATCAGTCAGCAAGAGCCAAAGAACTATCATATTGCATTAAGAGACAATGGATGGGTTGAAGCTATGCAACTTGAGCTTCTTCAGTTTCAAAAGCAGCAAGTGTGGGAACTGGTTCCTCTACCCCAAGGTAAGTGTGCAATAGGCACTAAATGGGTGTTTAGGAATAAAATTGATGAAAAAGGCCAAATTGTCAAGAACAAGGCCAGACTGGTTGTACAGGGGTTTTCACAAGAAGAAGGTATTGATTATGATGAAACCTTTGCCCCTGTAGCCAGACTGGAGGCAATCAGATTGTTTTTAGCTTATGCTGCTTTCCATAATCTCAAAGTTTTTCAAATGGATGTCAAAAGTGCATTCTTATATGGTGAAATAAAAGAAGAAGTTTATGTGTGCCAACCACCAGGTTTTGAAGATCATAAACATCCAGATTGGGTGTATAAGCTTGATAAGGCTCTTTATGGGCTAAAACAAGCACCTAGAGCCTGGTATGAAACATTGTCTAACTTTCTTCTTCAAAATAATTTCACTAGAGGCTCCATAGATAAAACCTTGTTCATTAAGAAAGTAGGCATGTATAAGATCCTTGTTCAAATTTATGTAGTTGATATTATTTTTGCATCCTTTGATCCACAATTGTGTGATGCCTTTACTAAGTTGATGCAACAAAAGTTTGAAATGAGTGCCATGGGAGAATTACAGTTTTTTCTAGGGTTGCAAATCAAACAAAAGGATGATGGAACTTTCATTCATCAGTCAAAATATACAAAGAATTTATTGACAAAGTTTGATTTACAAAACTGTAAGCCCTATTCTACTCCCATGTGCAGCACCACACAACTGGATGCTGATCAGAAAGGTAAAGCAGTGATGAAACTCTTTACAGATGTATGATTGGTTCCTTGATGTACCTTACAGCTTCTAGACCAGACATTATGTTTGCAACTTGTGTCTGTGCTAGATTTCAGGCTGCACCTAAAGTATCCCATATGATTGCAGTCAAAAGGATCTTTAGATATTTGCAAGGAACTCAATCTCTAGGACTTTGGTATTCCACTGGGCACTCTTGCAAATTAGTTGCTTTCTCTGATAGTGACTATGCAGGGTGTAAATTAACCAGAAAGTTAACCTCTGGTGGATGCCAATTTCTAGGCAACTGTTTAGTTTCATGGTAGAGTAAGAAACAAACTTCTGTTGCTACATCCACTTCTGAAGCTGAGTACATTGCTGCTGCAAGTTGTACATCTCAGGTACTCTGGCTTCAGAATCAATTATTGGATTATGACATTACAGAGACTAAGACTCCTTTACTGATGGACAGTGCTTCAGCTCTTTGTATTGTTAAGAATCTTGTCCAGCATTCTAGGACTAAACATATTGAGATCAGACATCATTTTATCAGGGATTGTTATGAAAAAGGTCTGATTGATCCAAAGTTTGTTCCTAGTGCTGATGAGCTTGCAGATATATTTACTAAGCCTTTGGACAGTGCAACTTTCCAAAATCTAGTGCTAAGGCTTGGTATGCTGCAGCTTGAATAATTTGACAACTACTAATGATCTCAGCTCACAAGTACTGATGAGCATCAGTATACAACTGTCAAAATAAGTACTAAAGTTATTTTATCTTTAGCAGTTTTCATAACTACTGAAGACTAAATTACTTAAAAGTACTGAAGTACTTTATTTGTTGCAAAGTACTAATGTGGTTACAACTACTGAAGTCTGTTCTAACAGATAAGTACTGATGTCCAATAAAACACCATGTCTTCAGTTGTTTTCTAACAACTGATGACTAACACCAAAATTTTCAGTTGTTTTCTTTCAGCCGTTTCATAACCTATAAATACGTAACCCTAACTTCAAAATTTTCATAAATCGATTTCCGAACGTTCATCTTCCATTAATGGCGACCATGCAAATCAAACCACGACACAACTGTGTTGCCTACTTCACAAAATCAGCCTTTTGGACTAAGTTTGATGATGCCATTGATCTGATGGTTGATTCCCCGTATTGAACTGCTTTTCTTCTGAATCCAACCATCTATCCAGACACTCTTCTTCAATTCTGGACAAATGTCACTATCCATACTGGTGAGAATGATGTCGTGATCACTCTCCAGTCATTTGTAAACCAGAAGAAGGTGGTAGTCACTCCTGCTATCATTCGCCAAACGCTAGATCTGAATGATGCTACCTTTGTCACCAAATACCCGAATGGCACCATTGATCTCTCATTCATCAACCATGGATATGAGGGCAACCTAAGTGCTACAACCATTCTGAAGAAGCACTTCCATGATGCTGAACGCCTAATCTTCCACATGATCAATGTTTGCCTTGCCCCCAAAACCTCTTCATGGGATCAAATGCCATCCAGGTGGCAGCAGGTATTGTATTCTATCCTTGAATGCCAAAGCTTAAATTTTTCTGAACTTATATTTTTAGAATTAAAAGATCTGGCAATGAAACCTTTGGCTAACAGATGGCTATTATATCCAAGGTTTCTTATGGCCATAATCATGAATCAGTTACAATCTGATGGCCCTGTTGGCCTTGGAGTCCCTGTTGTGGTAGTTTTACCAGAGGTATACTCCAGGCACAACTCTGACCCACACCTCAAAGAGGCTGCCAAACTGCTAAAACCCAAGCAGAAGGTACCCACAGCCTCATCCTCCAGATCCAATGTCCCCACCAAACCACATTCCAAACAAACCAAAAGGCTACTCAGGGAGTTGAGTCCCCTGATGATGCCCCTGCAACACAAAGGCAGGATGAAACTAAGGGTAGTAATCCCCCTGTATTTTCCAGGACTCAACCAGCTGAAACCGCTCAGGTATCCTCTCAACAAGATCCTGATGCAACCAAAAATAGGGAAACCACATTACTGGAATCTCTCTCACTTGAGAGGATTGCCATTGAAGAGCACCATTCACCCCAGGTGCAATCCTCTTCACACCTATCTCCCACTAAAGCCACCCCTACAAGCCCAACTGGGGTTATTGCACAAGTGCTGACTCAACTACATTCCTCTACCCCTCCCCAGAAACCTATTACCACTGGGAAAACCTCAACAGTTGAGGGAGAGGATTATAATGTGGCTGATAACCCACAGCACAGGGATTACAGATTTCAATCTCCCTGTGTAGAGGAGGAGATTAGAACATCTGGTGAGGCTGTCTTTTCTTCTGTTTCAGCACATGATTAGGATGAAGATGGTATCATTTCTAAGTCCTCACCAGAGGCAACTGCTAATGAAGGACATCATCCTGAGGCAGGAAGTCCCTAGTTCCAAGAAATAGGGGCACATGTGAATACTGATCTAAACTCAGCACATGTTCATCCTGATTTCATGCAGGAGGTCAGCTGATTCAGCACAGACTGATGATGACCTGGGCTTTTTCTTTGATGTTCTAGCCCACAATACTATTCTTGAGACTGAGGTATGCAGACTACAAGAACTGCTTGCCAAAATGTCACAAGAATCAAGTCCATCTGCCCACATTCACCCACAGATGGCAGTTTCTCCTGAAACTATCCCAAACACTGAGCCACTCCCAACAAATTTGCCACCAGCCTCTGCTTCAGGTACCATTTCTCAGGGACAGAACCCCTCTGAGCTAATGGTTGCTGCCTTTCAAAAATCCTTACCTCTCATCACTTCCATAATCACAACACTGTACATCAAGCCATTGATGAGAGGCTTTCCTCAACTCTTCAATTCTTCATTGATGCAGCTGTTTCTAAGAGACTTTCTGACATTCACACCCCTAAACCCAATGCAACCAAAAAGGGGGAGTCTAAGCCAGTGAAAGTAGACAAAAGAAAGAGAGCTAAAGAGGAAGAAGAAAAAGAGAAGAAAGAAAAGGAAATGATCACCTACAAGAGGAAGAAAAGCTCTAAAAGGACTGAAGGTAAGAAAAAGTTAGAAGAATTGATCAAAGAAGCTGATGAGCAACATAGCAGATCTATGGATAAGATTATTGATCAACTCTTCAGACAAGGATTTGACACTGCCAAACTTGACTCTGAGATCAGAAGGTTAGAGATTCAAGAGATTAAACAAAGATGGGCAAGTTGGAGTGAGAAAGAAAGGGAAAGGCTGGAAACTATGGCAAGATTTATATCAAAACATCTGGGAAGGACAATCATTGAAGTAAAGTCATGGTCCAGAGATAGTATTTTGGAGATAACCACCAGAATCTGTTCTTCTAAAGTATTTAACAAGGGATTGATCATAGAAGTTATTGAAGAAGCTGGTGCTGGGAAAAGGACTGATATGGCAAAATTATCCAAAGCTTCACTCACATCCAAGATGCTAGAGCAGCCTGCACAATCACCCAAACCAAAACAACCACCCTCACAACCCTCAAAACCAACTCCTTTACCCAATAAACCTACTCAACCCACTACCAATGATGCACCTAAGAGGAAGAGAAGGGTGTTGAGGATGGAAGAAGAAGAAGAAGAAGAAGATGAGGATGATAGTCTGCCAATCTCTGCTGTTCTCAAAATAAATATGCCTGAGCCTAGGAGTCAACCAACAACAATCACACCTGACTTCCAAAGGCAAATGGTAAAAGTCAAACTTGAAGAAGAAGAACAGCACAAACAACATGATGAGCACCTGTTAAGGATGATTGATAAAGAATTTCCTAAGTCTTCATCCATACAAGCTATGAAGAAACGTGCTCAGAGGTTGTATGCTCTCAGATTTACATTTCAATATCAGAAAGAGAGAGTGAGAATTTGGCCTGACCCCAGAGTAAGTGACAGAATTCACAAAAAGAAGATTCCAAGTAGATACAATGGCCAAGTAAAGAAAATTGTAGATGCTGTGATAATGCTGGCCATTGTAGTGTCACCCTGGGAAATCCTTGATGACTTCAAGATAGCTTACAAGTCTAAGATGACTCCACAAACTTTACTAGAAAACAAAATGGTAAAGAAGGGGTTAATCTACAAGAAGCTTGAAGAAATAAGAAGAAATGGGCTCCAGTTGTTGCTTGAAGGCACTCATCATGATGAGTTTGCATACAGAGAAATAACTACTGTGGAGCTGAAAAATGGAAAGCATATTAAGTACTTATCTGAGTACTATGGGCCTGAGTTCTTCTTTGAAAGTGGAGCTGAAGAACTCACAATGGAAGAACAAGTTGTTTTTCTTGAGGCTTATGTCAGAGAGTCTTACAGACTTATCATTGGGAAGTAGGTTTCATGGATAGGGTAACAGCTCTGTGTCCAATTCCCCAAGACAGAGTTCCTATTCATCCTTTGCCAATCAAACTTCTAAAATTTCTTCCCTGGCCTGAGCTTATATTGAAGATTTCTGAGCTGATTCAGATAATGTTTGTGCCAATAAGTGGGACCTTAATAATTTTAAAGGTTTTGGCTGCATTGGTTCAGGGGGAGTTTGTTGGACCAAAAGAACCAATGAGCCAGATCAGAAAAACCTTTAAGTCCCATAGACATCAAAACAACTGAAGTGATCTACAACAGCTGAAGACAAAGTCTGAATACAACAGCTGAAGACGAAGTCTAAAGACAAAGTCTGAAGATAACTGCTGAAGACAAAGTCTGAAGACCAAGTTTGAAGACAACAGCTGAAGACAAAGTCTGAAGATAAAGTCTGAAGACAACTGCTGAAGACAAAGTCTGAAGACCAAGTTTAAAGACAACAGCTGAAGACAAAGTCTGAAGACAAAGTCTGAAGACCAAGTTCTCAGAAGTTGTCACAACAGCTGAAGTAGTTCTCTTTGGTTGTTGTGATGGTTTACATTTCAGTAGTTTGTAATCAGAAGTTTTATATTATGTAAAACATCTGAAGTTCTTACACTTCAGATGTTATAACTTCAGTAGTTGTAATGTTAGCTTATACTTAGCTTTTAGTGAAGGTGTCCTTAGTTGTTGTGGACATCTTCAGTAGTTTAGTTTACTTTCAGTTGTTTGTATAAATCAGTTAGATGTCACTATCAAGTGACGTCAGCTGATGTCACATTCCTTATAAAAGGAATATTGACCTAACTTCCTGGTACGGAAAGCTTGTGCATGAATGAAAACATTCTTTTTGCAGAAAACTTTCTCTCTCTATAATCGTTACTGTTTGATTTAATATTCATATTATTCTTGCTATAATTTCGTCTAATTCGTGTGCTATTCCACTGCAAATCCTAATCTAATTGATCAAACTAGATCTCGATCCCTTCACATAATGCTTATGGACCAGTCGCACGACTGAACTAGGAGACTAGATTAATCGCACGATTGAGACATAAGATTGACTCAGTCGCACGAATGAACCTTTAATCATGCGTATGGATCAATCGCATGAATGAACCATGCTAATGGTTTAGTCGTATGAATGAAAGCCCCTAGCCTATAACTACTACTTAATTCGTGGAAAAATACAGGAATTCGAAACACTTGATACTGTTATGAACCCTAGCCGTTCAGAACATCCAAGGAAGCATGTCTAAGTTCATTGATCATTCCTGATCGATATATATTCGTTCATAACGTTTAGTTTCAATCGTACATCAATCGGGTAATTGTTCTCACTGATTGGATCACCAATCAAATAGAATTCAACACTATTTGATTCGGTATAAACGCATAATCTGTTAGTATTTTGTACGTACATGGTTCTGACAAGTGGTGTCAGAGCTTTGGCTCTTGATTTGCGTTTGATTCAATTAGAATTGTGTCAAAACTCACGTTTTAACTCAAAAGAGTCATCTTTTTTGAGTCCACAGGTGTTTTTCGACGTTTCCAGGCATTAAAGTTAAAGTTTTTCATCATAGAGTAGATTAGGGTTTCTAGGTAAATCATTATTCGTGTCTAAGTGCCTAAAATTCGATTTTTCCAAACATAGCAGCCTTCAGTCGCACGAATAGCTCATTCGTACGATTGAACTCATTCGCACCCTCTATCCACACGACTGAACTCAGTCGTATCCTTCATTCGCATGACTGAACACCTTCAGTCGGTTGAGTCCATTTGCCTTGTTCATGCGCACGACTAAATCTAATCGCACGATTGAAATCATTCGCACTCTTCATTCGCACGAGTGATCCATACGCATTGTCCATTCACACGATTGAAGTTGTCTTGTTCTCAAAGTATAAAGTTCATACAAATGGAAGATCAGTATTTAGCGTTTACTGCCAGGAAGGACTCACGCATCCAGAACCTTATGCTTTTGGAGAATGAGATAGGAAATCATAATAAACCGCTGAAGCTTATAACGTTGGATGACTATCCATAATGGAAACAGTGGTTCGAGATTTACCTTAATGGAGTGGATCCTAATCTCTGGACTTCTATAAAGACTGGTTACACGGTACTAGTCATCGCAAATGGAGTAAAGTTGACATTGGGTGGAATGAGCGAGGCTCAAAAGATACTCTTCAATGATGAGAAGAAAGTTTATGCTCTGCTGACTCAGTGTATCCCGAAAGACATCTTTCACCAATTCTCTGAGAACAAGCAGGCGAAAAAGTTATGGGAGGCATTAGAGAAGAGATATGATGGGGATGCGACATTAAAGGCACTGAAGGCAAGGCTCTCAAGAAGGAGTTTGATAATTTCTCCTCAATTAGGAATGAGAGCTTGGATGACATCATCGACAGGTTCTACCATTTGATGAGTGAGCTGCACACTCACGGTGTAACGACGTCTATGGAAAATAAAGTTTCAAGCTTTGCATATGGGTTCCCTGAGAAATGGGATTCATTTTTGTCCAACCTGAGACAAAATGTCATACTTGCTACGTTGGACATAAATGATTTCATCTTGAAATTAAGGGAGGAGGAACTGAGGATGAAGTACAAGTCTAAGAAAGGATCTACGTGCAGAATCCTTCACTCTACAACTCGGTTCCCAATCCAACTGGTTTAGGAGCACCACTTCAAACAGCTTTTGTGTCCAGTTCCGTGACTCCTTTCCAATCCACTGCTTGAGGACCAGAAATGTTTGGGTCATCATCAACTCAATACACAGTGCCTGAAGCCAATACTATGAAGTTGAAGATCGAGAATCTCGGTAATATCATAATGGAGGTTGCAAAAGTGCACATGGATCTTCTAGAAGCAGTGGTTCAATCATATGACAATCTAGTTGCTGGGAAGATCAGGAATTGTCATCTTACAGATGAAGACTATGAGCAGGTTGACGAGAACGAGCTGGAAAGGATGGTTATCATGTGGGATCTTGCAAGTAGGTAGACGAGCCAAAAAGTTCGTTAAGAAGACGGGACATAATCTAGTAGCCATAAAAGATACGACCTTTGGTTTTGACAAAACCAAGGTCACCTGCTTCAATTGTGGTGAAAATGAGCATTTTAAACATGAATGTGTGAAGCCCAAGAAAACAGGAAATGGTAACCCATTTCCTACTTTCAACCGTCAAGACAAAGAAATGGTTGGAATCAGTTCTTCAAATAAAGACACTAAAGCACTAACCGCCCAAGGTGATGAAGGACAAGACTGGTCTTTCCACTTTGTCTCTCCTGGAGAATCAAACATTGCTTTTGTCAAAGCATTGGATGATGGGTCTGCCAGTGAAGGTGAGATTGCAGCTAAGCAAGCGATGTCAGATATAGAAGAAGCTGTGAATGTGGTAAACCACTTGGTTGAGGAAGAGCTCAGAGCAACAAGTTCAGAATCTCCAACAACAGAAGAGTCTACCTCTGCATTGATGGCTGATTCAATGGAATCCTCACAGGTAAGTTCTTTAGATCAACTATTTTAAAACATGCTTGTTCTGAATGTGAAAAATTTAGGGAAAGCATTGATCTAAAATTTGCTAGGTTTTTAGAACACAATGATAACTTAGTAAATGACTTACAACTCTACACTGAAGCTAATCGTATATTAAAACAAAATGAGTGCAGTTTTAATGAAAAGATAGAAGTTTTAAGTAAACAACTAAGGGAAACCGAGGTTGTTGCCCTAAATCAATCTAATGATATAAAGTTTTATTTAAATTCATTAGAAGAGACCAAAAAGGAGAAAGCAGTGTTGGAAGTCGAAGTTAATCACCAAAACAAAAACTGCATAGTTGGGCTAGTTCTTCTCATATAGTAAAGAACTTAGTGAAAGAACGAAACAATGGGGAAGGTTTGGGATTCAAAGTAGTTCCACCACCACATGAGATCCTCTTGAATGCAAAATGTAGACCTATAAATAACAACCCAATTAAGGATCATGTGGTGTCTACTCCTCTAGTTAGTGATCCTAATTCCATGGGTGAACCAGTAAAATCTGACACTAAACAGAAGGAGGCTACTTTGAAATTAAAAGGCAAGATTCTAGTTGAGAACTTAGATGATGCATTTAAAAGGGTTAACGTAAGGTCAGGTTCACCAAAGTCTTGTTCAGAACCTAAACTGACTAAATCAGGTAACCGCAAACATGATAATCATCAAAGTCCAACCAAAGGGCAAGTTAAAGATGTTCAAAACGTCAAAGCAATTAATTTTGTTAATAAGGTGAAACATCTAAAAGAGCAGTGACTAAACCAAACCAGACACACCTCACACCTTCACTAAACTCAACATCACATAAAAGTTTTACTAAATCTGTAGAAGCAAGATCTTGCTACAGTTATGAAAAATGAGGACATATTTCTACCAATTGTCCTTACTATCAGACACCAAGAAAGCAATTGAACTTTATGATACATAACCAAGTTCTTCTAAAATAAGATCTAACACTCCACCTAAGGGTGTTAGTGAATCAAAAGTTCAAACCATAAGTCAGTCGTATGTTTATCACAAACAGGCCTTACACAAAACTGGCTTATGGAAAGAAAAATCAAGTATAGGGTCTGATAGTGAGAATGATAAGAAGAAAGATATGCCCTCATCCTTAAAAGGACAATGGGTTGAGTTTATGATGTGTGATTCCTCTGGTTCACCCAAGCCAGTTAAGGCTTAGGTCCCAAATTTGAACTGACAAGTTTCTTTGACTGTGCAGGGTGTCCGCTACAACACTATCACTAATACTTGGATTATTGATAGTGGGCGTCAAGGCACATGGCAGGAAATTTGTCCCTCCTTTTCAACGTCAAACAAATCAAAAGGGGACATGTTTCATTTGCAGGGAACAAAGGAGGCTACATCACAACACAAGGCGAAGTAGGAAACAAGAAAGCAAAGTTTGACAAGGTAAACTACGTTCAACAACTTCAGAACAATTTACTTTCAATCTCCCAAATCTGTGATAAAGGCTTTAAGGTTGTATTTGAAAACAAGAAGTGCTATATGTTAAAGAAAGACTATGTGATTGATGAGGATAAGGTTCTCATATCAGCTTCAAGATATAACGACCTGTATGCCTTGGATCTATCAAAAGCATCCACAACTAATCACACAGTTCAATGCTTCTTGTCAAAGGCAACTGCGAGAGACTCAGTCTCGTGGCATAGGAGAATGGGGCACATCAATCCAAGAAAGATGAATCACTTGATTCAGAATGATCTAGTGAATGGTGTAAATGTTAAGAATTTCCAGCTTCCAGACTTTTGCATAGCTTGCAAGAAAGGAAAACTGACCAAGAAGGCTCATAAGGCAAAGAAAGTCAACTCTATTGATATGCCTCTTGAGCTTCTACACATGGATCTGATTGGCCCTGTTAGCACAAAGGGCATTGCTGGAGATATGTATTGCTTTGTAGTAACATATAATTACTCAAGATTCTCTTGGGTGATGTTTCTAAAAGCCAAATTAGAAACTTTTGAATCATTCAAACATCTGGTGACTACATTGGAATCACTCTACAAGCTGAAAGTTAGGCAGATTTGATCAGACAACGGCACTGAATTCAAGAATCAGTGGATGGAGGCCTACTGTAGAGAAAGAGGAATTGTTCATCAATTCACCTCTGCCTACACTCCACAGATGAACGGGGTAGCTGAAAGAAAGAATCGAAGTTTGCTTGAGACTGGAAGAACAATGCTTGCTGACTCAAAACTGCCTATTCAATTCTAGAATGAGGCAGTGGCAAATGCATGTTACACGCTCAATCGAGTCTTAGTGGTCAAGGAAATGGAATAACGTGTTATGAACTACTCCAGCGATGTAAACCTAATTTGGAGTATCTAGAACCATTTGGCGCACCTTGTACATTGTTGAAGAAGACTCAGAATGGGAAGTTCAGCAAGAAGGCAGAAGAAGGGATATTTCTCGGATACAGCATACTGGACAAGAGAGTTTACAACAACTCAACGGGTCAGGTAGAAGTGTGGTGCAACATTGACATTTAGAGATACACCACCCCCCAACTAGGAAAGGACCCTCATTCTTCTTTGACTATGATGGATTCTTTAAATTCTTCAATCTGCCACCTTCTCATACTGATGACGAGCTTTCTCACTCCTCCACTAGACTCGACATCAACTATTCCATTATATGATTCCGCTAACCCTTCAGGGGAAGATCTTGAAGTGAGTGAGTCTTCATCTGATGATGAGGTAGTTGAGACTGCTAATGAGGACTAGGAGGAACAGGTTCCTACCAATGAAAGTACACAAGCATAAAATCTTGATGCCTCTGACACTTTGGAACCTCATACTCTAACAGCTACAGATCCTGAACCTGAGTTTAACAATCTAGATAATGAAGTGGTTGTTCCAACGACTCCCGGATCTCGGCTAAACGTATATCATCCTTTGGACAATGTCATTGGAGATGTTTGAACGGGAGTACAGACCAGAAATGAGCTATACTCAGTTGATTATGCCTCAGTAATAGAAAAGGGATACCTTCATGATGGAGCATATCAATGTTTTGTATCTCAATTTGAGCCAAAATATGTTAGTGAAGCATTAACCGACAAGGCATGGGTTAGTGCGATGCAAGAAGAACTCCTACAGTTCAAGAAGTTAGGAGTATGGACCCTTGTGGACAAACCAAAAGGTGCTAAGGTGATTGGCACCAAATGGGTGCTGAAATGCAAGAAAGATGATCAAGGGGTCATAATCAGAAATGCTCGACTTGTGGTTCAAGGGTTTAGACAAGTCGAAGGCATTGACTACAATGAAGTGTTTGCACCAGTGGCAAGGATGGAAGCAATACATATATTTCTAGCTTATGCATCCTATATGAATATCAAAGTCTATCAACTAGATGTCAAGAGTGCGTTCCTTCATGGTGAAATCCGTGAGATGGTGTATGTCAGTCAATCCGAAGGATTTGAGGATCCGTATCATCGGGATAGAGTTTACAAGCTGGATAAGGCTCTCTACAGGCTCCATCAAGCCCCTAAAGCATGGTATGAGAAACTGTCAACTCATCTAGTGAAACACGGTTTTCGCAAAGGAGTTATTGACTATACACTGTTCATCAAACAAAAGGATGGTGACTTACTGCTGGTACAGATTATGTTGATGACATAATCTTCGGTTCCAAAAATGAAGATTTATGTACAGAATTCGAATCCGTAATGAAAGTAGAGTTTGAGATGAGTGTCGTGGGGGAGATGAAGTTCTTCCTTGGATTATAGGTGGATCAGGCACCAAAAGGAATCTTCCTACATCAGACCAAGTATGTAGGCGATATCCTTAGTCGATTCGATATGGAAAATGCTTCTGCAGCTGGAACTCCACTTGCCACAAACCATGACGTGGCACCCGACGAAAATGGTGATCTGGTTGATGCCACCATGTACAGAGGAATGATCGAATCCCTCATGTACAGAGGAATGATCGAATCCCTCATGTACCTCACAACATCACATCCTGGTATCATGTACGCAACATGTCTTTGTTCCAGATATCAAGCGAAACCAAAAGTAAACCATCTCATAGGAGTCAAAAGGATTTTTCGTTATCTAAAGGGCACTCCAACACTCGGGTTGTGGATCCTCATGATGATGACTTTGAACTTACAGCGTATAGTGACTCGGATTATGGCGGTTGCAAAATGAATTACAAGTCAACATCAGCGGGATGTCTGCTCTTTGGTAGACGGTTAGTCACCAAACAGTGTAAGAAGCAGACCTCCGTTGCTCTGTCAACATGTGAAGCTGAATACGTTTCTGCTGCTAGTTGCTGTTCACAAATAATTTGGATGCAACAACAAATGCCTAACTACGGTTTGTAATTTTCTTATACTCCTATTTTTGTTAATAATTCTACTGCTATTTCCGTAACAAAAAATCCAGTCCAACATCCTAAAACTAAACACATCGGTATTAAGTATCACTTTATACATGACTATTTGAAAAGCAATTAATCGATGTGGTTAAAATTAATACGGATTTTCAACGCGCCAACCTCTACACAAAAGTATTTGATAAACCGAGGTTTTTATATCTTTTAGAGGTTAATGGCGTGAAAAAGAAAAGTGGTATGATTCTAGAAGACGAAAGTTCGTAGTCCGACTAGTATAGTTTTATTTTATTTTATTTTATTTTATTTTATTTTATTTCATTTTATTTTCCTGTCTATTAAAATACAAAAACACAAAAAGATTTTTGGTTTTAGAATTTTAGGGGGAAAATAGTTTAGTCTAGTATTAAATTCGTGTAGTATTTCATTACTTATAAAAAAAGGGGGGGAGGGCAACTTAGCTAATAAGAAATGAAATTAAATTTGTAATTTTGATTCAAAGTCAATGGAAAATGATAGTACACAGGGAACAAGTTGGGACTTCAAAACTAGTGTGCTTAAAATGTAAAATTCAAAGTACAAGTCTGAGAAGTCTAAGCACAACTAAAGAATAATGATAGTTAAACTAGTTTGCTACTGAGATAACATAGAGAAAGTAGACCTAGAGGTTGCTAGTTCATAGTATGATGTGTCGGTAGATTCAACACAATAGATGAGTAGACTTCAATAGTGAATTAAAAAGTCAAACTAACATGTTCAACTTACTGTGGGTTCTTATCTTATCCCTGGTTAACACAATCAGCGTATTTCCAATAAGGGGTGACGAGCAAAATAAATGCCACAAATGTGTGCGGATGACCACAAATATGAGCAAAGCACATGTAAAAAATGCTAAAATCAATCAAGCTGATAACTTATGTTGTTGGTGCATTATGTGCAAAAAGAAAAATAAATGCTCTAACAAGAAGATAGGTTGTGTGCCTCTCTGTTGTGCGGTGACACTGACTTGAGGATAAGCATAACCTAAATATTCTAGAATTAATTGTTGTTTGTGCCTCTTTGCTTTGCGATGGCACTGACCTGAGGCTTGGCATCTCTTTGAAAGCTCTTAGAATAGTCTTTTCTTGTCCAATGTCCGTAGACCGCTCAAAATTCTCCTGAGGGAGTTGATTACCAAATAAGTGTGAGATCCACAAATACATGTTGAAATAATTAAACCATATTCATCACCATTGTAAGTGAAAAGTCTGTGTATGGAATTAAAGGGACAAACATACTGATAATCATCGTGACTGCAATTCTTGAAAGTCAAAATCATTGCGCGCATCTTATAGCTTTAGTATGATTTCTTGAAAGTGCTAATGACTCTCAGACACAACAAGAATCTAGCATCAAGGGAATATTAATAAGGGGTTCCCAAATGATTCTATTATACCTGTATGATTCCGTAATGAATCGTTCTAGAAATGATCTAATCAACTTGAAGCTGTTCTGCTCAAACCCAAAACAACAAAAAATATGTGTTGTTTGTTTTTTTTCTTTTAAATTTCTAAGTTAGTTTCTATTTTCTAGTCGTTTGTAGGATTAATCGTTGGACTGTAAAACTAGATGTACTCTGTGAATCACTTACTAAAATAGGTCACGTTTAAGGTGACAAATCAGTTTTAAATTAAAAGGATCACGTCTGAGGTGATCAATCAGTCTTAAACTAAGAGGATCACGTTTGAGGTGATCAAATGGTGTTAAAATGTCATAATGTGTATAAAATTTTAACATTTTAAAGAGTTGAAAGTGTAAAGGGCTCAGGGTTATAAGTATGAGCCAATCGCACGATTGGATCATAAGTATGAGCCAATCACACGATTGAACCATAAGTATGAATCAGTCATACGACTGGACCATGAGTATGGAACAACCATGCGATTGGACTACAAGAGTGAACCAATCGCACGAATGGATCAAGGAGTATGAGCCAGTCGCACGACTGAACCCCAGTCACTTGACTGAAGCATGAGTATGGGCTTAGTCGCACGACTGGAGCATGCGTATGGGTCCAGTCGTACGATTGAACATTAAGACAGTATAAAAGGAGGGTGAGGGGTCGCATTTCTCACCACCCCTCAAATCGTTCAAAACCTGCTCATACGTAGACACCCTGCCAAAATTTCTTTTCACCTTGATTTGTTGCCGACTATGTTACTAACTGATCTATTGTTCATCTATAGGTATTGTGGGACTGAAATCGATCAAAATGACCAGTGTAATCAAAACCTAAATGACCTAATCGCCTAAAATCAAGAAATTAGTAATACTATTAAAATAGACCACTTAAATGGACATAATCGTTGCAATAAATGACATTAAGTGATATTTAGTGTTACTGCGAATCTATTGAGCCTAAACACGACGTCTAGCTTCAAGATTTGGGCAAGATTTAGGACCAGAGTGTCGCACATCGCCTTATGCAATGGACACTCCGAATGAACTTCAGTCGCACAATTGAGCCAGGTGCACGATTCATTCACACGATTGAGTCATTCTGTGACTCGGTCGCACGACTGACTCAACCGCATGGCTTAACACACGACTAAGTTCTGTCGCATGCTCAGTCACACGACTGAACTCAGCCGCATGCTCAATCGCACGACTGAACTCAGTCTTATGGTTCAATCGCACGATTGTACCAGTTTGATATAAAACAATTTAAACTTTAAGTGTCTTCTCTATACACATCTCTAATGTATATGTTTATTGTGTTACAGAACCATGGGTGATAGATGGACCATGACCCCGAAGCACAACATCTATGCTCACTTGGATGCCACCACTTGAAATGCTTCCGAGTTTGCTGGGATTATTGCAGTTCTTCGAGGTCACGGATCTTCAAGGCGATCCTTGTCCCTTGCACACCTTACAGATCTATTCAGCAGGCCTTTTGGGAAAGCGCCAGGGTAGATAGGTCTGTTGAGCCACATCGTATACAGAGCTCCAATTTTGGTCAAGAGATCGAGATCACGGAGGCTGATCTGAGGCAGATCTTAGATCTGGGTGAGGACGGAACCCACCCAACTAAGCTACATCCCTTGACTGTCCGGGGATGCTTTATGAGGATCAAGTACGCCAGTGACTTTAATGTCAGAGTACTGAACAAGAGTCACATGTGCCCGCAATTCAAGTATTTGGCACACGTGATCCTGAAGTGTATTGCCTCCAAGCGTGGAGGATTTGACGAGCTATTCGACCAAATCCAGAATGCAAACGTTGCACTGGTACTGAACCATCTGTTCAGTTTCTCCCGCATGATCTTCTCCTATCTGATCGAGAACCTTGAGGCTAAAGGCAAGGAAGGCTTCTGTATGTATCCATGTTTCTTACAGCTAATTATTGACGAGAAGCTTCCCTCACTGCCAAGGAGATAGATGATGCAGTGGTGCTTGAGGTGATGGATGATACCACCTTAAGCAGGATGAAAGTTTATAGGGGGAAGCAGGTGAAGCCCCCTGTCACAAGATTGTTTGGGCATTTAGCCAGGGATGATTACGTGGCGCCTGCTTATAAGAAATGGCGTCACGATGACAGTGATTCAGATACTAAGCCCTTCATGACTACCACATCCGATGATGACGATGATGACCAAGGTCAAGGTGGTGATGCTCCTGGTGAAACTAAAGTGGATGCCTTCCACTAAGACTTCATGGTTAATTAGGAGAAGGAGTAAGATGAAGAGCCTCTGGTGAGGGCTGTTAGGAGTAGGGTTGTGGCCACAAGGAAAGGCATAGAGACGGTAGGGGATGCCAGGCTGAGTCTAGGGGTGCTGCTGATGATGTTTCTAATCCTAGATACACCCCTAACCAGTCCAACAGCCAAGGGGGAGCACCTAGTGCCAAGGGCTCAAGGAAGAAGAGGATGGCTCATCCCCACGGCAAGAAGAGCAAGAGGCCGAGGTTTACTGTGATCATATCTCTGCCACAGCTACAACCACCACTACCACTTCCACCACCACTGCCACTGCTACCACCACTACCACACATCTTGTCATCACCCCTGTTGGACCAAAAGAACCAATGAGCCAGATCAGAAAAACCTTTAAGTCCCACAGATATCAAAACAACTGAAGTGGTCTACAACAGCTGAAGACAAATTCTGAAGACAAAGTCTGAAGACAACTGCTGAAGACAAAGTCTGAAGACAACTGCTGAAGACAAAGTCTGAAAGTCTGAAGACAACTGCTGAGGAAAAAGTCTGAAGACCAAGTTCTGAAGACTCCTTATGAACTTTAGCACAAGAGGAAACCTTTCATTGGTTTTCTCAGGTCATTTGGATGTCCTTGCACCATCTTGAATACCAAAGATGAAATTTCCAAGTTTGCTGAGAAATCAGATGATGGACACTTTATTGGATACTCTTCTTAAGCTAAGGCTTATAGAGTATACAATCTCAGAACTAAAATTGTTGAGGAGTCAGCCAATGTGACTTTCAATGAACACACACCTTGTGTGGTTGGTTCTGGTCCTGATTGGCTATTTGATTTTGATCTAGTTACCAACTATTTTAACAAATCTTATGAGAATGTTTCAGGATCTGCAGAAAATCTAAACACAGGTGATCCTGATCCAAGATTTGAGCTGAAAAGATCTTCAAGTCACACATCTTCAGCTCCAGTTGGAACTACTTCTGCAAATGAGGTTTCTATTAGCACTACAATGACAAACTCAGCTGATACATCTAGGATGCCTTCAAATTCCAGCTCAAAGGCTCCACAACTAGATAAGAATACCTCAACTGTGGAAGACAACCATGGTGGTGGTGACAGTGATCAAGAATTTCTTGATGCTACTAACCACACCATAGATGACAACATCAATGATGTCACACACTGCTTGGATCAAGCTTCTCTTGATAAGTGTGTTGATGTGGTGGGAGAAACATCTATGCCAGATCTAAATTTCTCTAATTTAGATATTTCTCTGCAACTTGCTGTGATCCCTCAGCTTAGGATCCACAAGACTCACCCCACCATAAACGTAATGGAGATATTGTCACACAGGTAAGAACAAGAGGACAAACCCATGAAGAAAATGTTTTTCTTCACTCTTGTTTCCTATCCCAGATAGAGCCAAAGAAAGTTGATGAAGCTCTAAAGGATGGAAGTTGGGTTGAAGCTATGCAACAGGAGCTACTTCAATTCAAAAGGTAGAAAGTTTGAACCTTTGTCCTCTTCCTTATGGGAAGACTACCATTGGAACCAAATGGGTGTTTAGAAATAAGAAAGATGATAGAGGCATTATCATCAAGAACAAACCTAGATTAGTTGTTCAAGGATACACACAAGAAGAAGGGATTGACTATACTAATGTTTTTGCTCTAGTAGCAAGACTAGAAGCTATTAGGATATTCCTGACATTTGCTGCATCCAAGAACTTCAAGGTCTTTTAGCTTGATGTAAAATGTGCTTTTCTGTATGGAGTGATTGATGAAAAGGTATATGTCAAACAGCCACCTGGTTTTGTAGATCCTGATCATCCTGATTATGTCTGCAAGCTTGACAAAGCTCTTTATAGGCTGCATCAGGCAGCCAGGAAGTGGTATGAGACACTTTCTGAGTATCTTTGCAAACATGGATACAGGAGAGGTACCATAGATGGAGCTCTCTTCATCAAAGGATAAGGAAATGACATTCTGCTAGTTCAAGTATATGTGGATGACATCATCTTTGGTTCAACTAATCCAAAGCTCTGCAAAGACTTTGAGAAGCTGATGAAAGACATATTTGAAATGAGTGCCATGGGGGAACTCAATTTCTTTCTGGGAATTCAAGTGAAGCAAGTTGAAGATGGCATCTTCATAAGTTAGTCAAAGTATGTTCGGGACATACTCAAGAGATTCAACATGACTGATTGTAAGATTGCTAAGACACCCATAGCCAGAAACCACTCCCTTGGACCTGACCTTGAGGGGGAATGTGTAGATGAACACTTATACAGGGCTATGATTGGGTCTCTTATGTATCTTACTGCTAGCAGGCCTGATATTATGTTTACTACATGTATTTGTGCAAGATATCAAGCCAACCCTAAGATGTCTCACCTCATCACTGTTAAAAGAATTCTAAGATACCTCAAAGGTGCTTCAGCATTTGGTTTATGGTACCCAAAGAATCCTGACTTCAATCTGTATGCTTATACAGATAGTGATTATGGTGGTTGCAACATGACTGCAACGTCTACATCTAGGGGATGTCAGTTCCTTGGTGGAAGGGTTGTCTCATGAAATTGCAAGAAGCAATCTTGTGTCTCTGCATCAACTGCTAAAGATGAATTCATTTCTGTTGCAAGCTACTGTGCTCAAGTGCTTTGGAATCAGAATCAGATGCTGGACTATGGACTAAACTTCAAGGAGACTCCCATTCACATAGACAACAACAGTGCTATCTCAATCACAAAGAATCCTGTGCAGCACTCAAGGACCAAACATATCAATATCAGGTATCATTTAGTAAGAGATAACCATGAAAAAGGATTAATTAAACTAGTCAAAGTTCACACAGATGAACAATATGCTGATCTGTTTACAAAGGCTTTTGATGAATAGAAATTTAAATATCTAATATTAGCTATTGGGATGATTAACTTTGAGTAGGTTTTTCTTAAAACTAATTCTTATTATTTCTTAAAAATATGTGTGTCCTAAGTTGTCTAGTTCATCACTTTCATAAGCTCATGTTTTCTCTGGATAAAATTATCTTTTTGAAGTCTTTTCTTAGATTTTTGACTTTATCCTTCGGAAGTATGGTTTTAACCTCGGAAGCAAATCATGCCTTCAAAATAAATAACTGTCTAAGAGGATTTACCTTCAGAAGAGGTTTCAAATTATCTTTCGAAGCTTAAATACTTGTCTCAGACACTTATTCATTTTTAAGGACTATTTTCTTTCGAAGCAAAATTAACTCTCGGAAGCTTTGTGTTTTATATACAAAGCAATCAAGTTTTCATTTCTCTTTCGAAGCAAAATTTTCAAAACTCTCAGGAAATTCTTCCGAAGTTATTTTAGCTTCGGAAGCTTTTTAATTAAAACTTCCAAAGATAATTTACCTTCGGAAGCTTTTTGACTTCCAAGAAAACTACTTTTTGAGCAAAAGTAAACTACTTTTTTAGAGGTGGGACCAACATTCGGATTTCAAAGTTTATCCACTTTCATTAAACTTTATCAGAAACCCCTCTCACATATAAACCCAACAGTTTCCCCCTCTTTCTATCATCTGTTCTTCCTCCAAACCTAAAAACCCAAATTTCTTTCTAAAATTTCTTTCTTCCTTCTTTCTTCATCTTTAAGCTACTTCAAAATGGCCAATCTCGCTCACAGAAATGATCCCAACTTTACCATGCAGCTACACAGGCAACATAATCAGGTTGTTCTGTTAAGCTCTGAGAAAGATCCTCATTTCTCAAAGATTTTTCTATTATTAGCTTTGTCAAACTACTTCACCTCCCTAACCATTGATCCTCCACTCTATGAGGATCATCTGCTTGATTTCTGGAAAACCTGCCATGAGGTCGTAATGGATGGGGAGAAGGCACTGCCTGCCACAGTGCAGGGGAGAATAGTCTTCATCACTCCGGCCATCATCAACATTCACTTCCGTTGGATGATGAAGAAGGTGAGGTGTTCTTCCCAAAGGAAGCTGTAATCATTCCTTTGAGCAGATATGATATGAGGGAGATTTCTCTGTAAAGACCTTTAGGAAAGGGAAGGTCTCATCCCAATGGAGATTCCTGCTCCATGTGGTCATCCACAGCTTATCAAACAAGAATGGTGGATGGGACCAGATTCCTGAGGATCTCTCCTTCATCATCCATGGAATGATTCAGGGAGTCAAGTTCAAGTATTCTCAGTTTGTTTATACCAACTTGCTTGCTAACTTGGACTCCTTAGAATATTACATGTTTCCTAGATATGTCCAGTACATTCTTAACTGTGAACTGGGCTCATATTTAAGGGAAATAGGTAACATTCTTAAACTGAGACAGATGAAGCCTGGCATCTTTAAAATACTGAGAAAGCCCATTGTTGGCTTCTCTAGGGTAGAAACAGCCCTAGTCCCAAAAATGTTAGAGCTCATTGCTCAAGGTGAAAACCTAGCAACACAAGCTAGTGTTGAACCCACACCTACTGTTTCCTACCACCTACACAGCCACAAATCACCCTCACCTACAAAAGAAAATCCAAACAAACCCCTGCTCAGACTATTCAGTCTGTGGAGGTCCCCACACACTCACCCTTATAGGCAAAACTGGACACTCGAGCTCCCACTTCTCCTAAGGAGCAGACCACTCCCATCTCTTCAAGAATCAGTGCTGAGGTTCCTTATGCTCAGCCTGATGAGCTCATAACCAAACTGCCTTAAGCCATCACTCTGAGTCTCAACACTCAAGTGATTAACCTTCAGGGGACAGTTACCATCCCCAGCCTATAGATCTCAACCAACCAATTCCCAACCTTGATTTCTATACTGATGAAGATCTAGGTTTCAGTGAGTACCATGATTCTCTCTTCTTTTCCCCTACTCAAAGAGAGACGAGTGCTTTTGAGGCTCCTATTTCTAGCCCCCATCAGTCACCTACTACTGAGGTTGACACTTCTGAACCTGTTCAGGATGTCCATATGGAAGAGGCTCTCACTTTTGAAAGTGATTACATCATTAAGACCTCAACCATGGCAACTCAGCCCACTTTCATCTCAACTGAGACTGCCAGTGAGCAAAGGAAATCCAGCAGCCAAGAACCTGAAGCTGGTGGTGAGACTGAGGACTTTGGTTCAGTCATCTCATCCCCCAATGATTCTTCTGATGAAGATAAGGGGAATCTAAGACTAAAAGTGCATAAACTATCTAAAACATGCATTTATTTAGTCTCAAAGGTCAGTTACCTTGAATCTCAGGTGACTACCTTACATAACAGGATCAATGATCAGCAACTTGAGATTTCTTATCTTAAGGAAAAACTAGCTGTGAGACCCTTAAGAAGAGCTCAACCAGGAACACAAGAACCTATGGATGTGATTGACCTATCTTCCAGCTCACCTATGCAAGTGGGTGATGCTACCAAAAACGGGGAGAAAGTCATTACAGCTATAGAACCTGGGAGTTCTTTAGAGAGAGTGGACATTAAGGACTCACCATCCTCACTTGCAATTGTCCATTCTCAGCAACCTCCTCAAATTCACATTGATGTGGACTACATAGACTCCTTCATACAGAGTTTGTTTGAGGATGGGATACCAAGGGCTATGTCATCTTCACCATCTTCCAATCACATCATTAGGTGGAGGTATGACATCAACAGGAAAGCCTTAATTATCATAAGAGTTCAAGGGCAGCAAGAAGTCTTAAATTTTCAAACTTTGAACTACTATGAAGGTCTGGATCTAGTCAACATGCCACTTGTCAATCCAAGCAATTCAAGACAAGCTGACAGGCTGGCTCAAAGAATCCAAGACATGATCACTGCTGAGTTCAGTTTTGGAAGGAGACTTAGGCAATCAGGCAATGCCATCGGTCAACTGGATGTTGAGGCAGACCCTAAGATTAGTTTCATAGGGGAAACCTTGACTGAAGGCCCAGTGGCAGAACCTGAGAGCCTTGTCTCATCATCATCAACTGCTGTAGAGATTCACATTCCTTTTGAGACACCTGCTGGTGAAGGTGCTTCTCAACCTCTCTCTGGCCAAAGCTCAGAAGCTACATAAGCAATGAAGGCTAAAGCTCTCTCCACCCTGAGTCACAAAGGTCTGTGAATGACAAAGGGAAAAGAAAGATGACATCTGAGGAGATTAAGGAGGAGGAGAGAAAGAGGAAAAGGAGGCTGAGGGGAGAAAGTTCCTCTACTGGGTCCCCAAGACTCATGGAATCTGCTATCAGGGCTGCCCCCAGACCAGATACTCAGAATGATAAGTTAAGGGTAGTCAGGATAAACTATCTGCAGACAAGGAACTATGACATAGACAATGTCATTTCTCTCCCCTTAGAAGAGTTAAATGAACTAGTTGACCTGGAAAGGACAAGGGAGAAGAAGGAGGCAGAAGATGCAGAACTTCTAGTACAAATCAAAGAAGAGAGAAGAAAGAAAAGATTGTACAAACATGTGCCTACACTCTCCCCAGTTCAAGAAAGTCCTGCACATGAGGATGTGGTTCAACAAGAACTTCAAGTAGATAAAGAAGAAGATAGGATCAAGATGACCAACTACTTGAGTGCCACAGGCCTCTATCAGGCAGAAGCACTTCTTCCCCTATCCTATGACTATGTTGAGTTTGAGTATCTCAAACAACTTGAACTTGAGATAGTCAAGGAAAGAAAGACAACCAAAAGAAAGCTAAGGGAAGAAGTTGCTAAATCAAGAGCCATCATCCAGAAGAGTATGAAGAAGTCTGCTGACAGATAGAGGATGATGAGCTTCTTGAAGCTATATGGATTCTCCGGAAGGAGACTTGGCCCCATGTCTCTATCCACTATGGATGAGCATATCAGGGTGATCAAGCTGAAGATAAAAAGTGGAGAGCTCATTGATTTACACTCCCTTCCAAGTCAAGCCCCACCTAAAGTGGAGGTTAAGGTTGAACAACCAGAGACAACACAACCTAGACCTCCTGCTAAATCTCAGCAAGCTTCATCTTCTTATCCACAGCAGGGTCAACCTCCTTCTCCTTCTGGACCTGAGAGAGAGGAAGTCCCAACTGAGAAAGACAATAAAGATCAATCTAGTACTGCAGGCCAGTCTTCTCAGTTAAAACCTGTAAAGAGAATGAAGAGGATGGATTCTAAACCAAAGCCAAAGAAGAAGAAGACTGCACCCTCTTCTAAACCCCAGGATGAGTCAGAACATCCTGAGGATGTGCAGCCAGAGGATGCTCAATCAACTCCAATTCCAGTAGCTCCTCTAACATCAGGAAGACCCCTCTTATCCTGGACATACACTACAAATCTAGAAAGATGGCATGTCATTAGAGAACAAGGCACTAAAGACATCTACACTTGGCAAGACATGTTTCAGTTGCCTCTGCATGATCTCTTTGATATGAGAAGACATTTTGACGGTTTGAAGGATCCTGATCATCTCATGAAGAAAGGGTTGGTTATCATTCTAATGAGAACTGTTGATATCTGAAGTTTACTAAGTGTTTTGGTAGCATCAGCCTATGGGGAGTTTGTAGAGATTAATGAACAGGCTGATGCAACCCAAACATCCTAAGTCTATCATGCATGCTGCACAAGTGCATTGAAGAAGAATGCTTAGGAAGTTTCACACATGCAACAGAAATATTCTAAGTGTGAAATATTCTGAAGCCAAGACCAATATCTTTCAAAGCCAAAGATGAAGTCTTCCGAAGCCTCAGAGACAAAGTCTCCGAAGCTTCAACTCATGAAGATAGATTTCTTTCAAAGACTTTTGACACATGCTTTATCTGATGTACTTTTCCATAAAGCTGGACACCTTTCCGCTGCATCTCTGTAATGTCACCAACTTACATGAGTTAGTGAAAAGGTCCATGCTTTTGGTAACTGTACATTGAGGTCTTGAGTCTGTAACTTTCTACTTCTTGTACTTTATCCTTTTTGTAATAGATAAGGATGTGAGCTATGGCATGTCATAGTCACTAGTCAAAAGGCAATCTGCCTTTTGACTCTACAATTGATTTTGTTTGTGTGTCTAGTCAGTTGTATCCAGCTGGCTTTCAAAGTATAGCCGGTTGTAGGATGTAGTATAAGTATCTCATGTTCTTGTATCTTTCTAATATGCTTTTGTAACACTTGTAATAGAACATAGAGAAAGGAATATACTGCATTCTTGAAAACCATACACTTGTGTTCTCTTGTTCTGTCTCTTATATTACTTGTGTTCTTAGTGTCTCATTTGTGGTTAATCCAGTTTACTGTTTGATTAAGTTGGTTAATCTCCTCTTTGTGTTGTTGTGTTGTAAGTGACCCCCTTCACCGGTCCTGCACATATGGATCAATCGCATGATTCAGTCGCACGACTAAGCCATGCTAATGGTTTAGTCGTACTAATGAAAGCCCCTAACCTATAAATACCACTTAATTCGTGGAAAAATATAGGAATTCAAAACACTTGATACTCTCACGAACCCTAGCCATCCAGAACATCCAAGGAAGCCTGTCCAAGTTCATAGATTATTCTGATTGATCTCTATTCATTCATAACGTTTAGTTTCAATCGTACATCAATCGGGTAATCGTTCTCACTGATTGATCACCAATCAAATAGGATTCCGCACTATTTGATTCGATATAAACGCAGAATCTGTCAGTATTCCGTACGTACACGGTCCTGACAACATCTTTTAATGAAATACATTTGAATTAACTATTTTTGTTTGATTATTAATTGTGTTCTTATTGTGTTCGCCTTAATCATTAATCAATTATTGTTGATATTAAATTATTAAAAATAATTAAACAAAGTTAATGTTGACTCCGCAAACATTGACTTCACTCAAAAATTAACACTGATAATTCCTTATTATGATCTTTGGATTCACAAGTGGTATCAGAGCCAAGTGCTCATTGATTTAGATCGATTGATCTATCAGTGTTAATTTCATTTAATTGTTTGCTGATTTCACTAGATTTATCAGTCTCTGCTGATCAGATCTACTGTTTGTAAGCAAATCATTTGTGTGATTTAATCAAAACAGTGAATTGTCTCTCAGCAAGTACTGTTACATTGCTTGTTTAACTTGGGTCAATATTCAAAACAATTGAATATTAGATCTTGGTTATTGATTAACATTCATATATTGTTCATATTTAATTGAACAAATACATTGACAAAATCCTTAATTTGATAATATAATTATCATTGAAAGGCTTGACTGATTTGTGACGACAACTGCGTGGTTATTATAATTAAAGTATTGTCACTAACTAGTTCATTTCTTAAAGGATACGCTACAATAGTTAAAATCTTAGATCTTAACTAAACATGAGTAACTTTGGTGGATCGTCATACCAACCTCCAAAGTTGGAAACAAAAGCAGACTTCAAATCCTTGAAAATCAAGTTAACTACACAGATTTTGACTTATGGGTTTCAATAACTGAAGGTCCTTATATTTCACCCACTCTTGGGCCGGATTATAATGACAACAATCAACCTATAAGTACAAAAGATATGTCACCTGATGATGTTCAGAAGGTGAAAGTTGATATTAAAGCATACAGCTTGCTTATTGCTTTACCTGAAGAAATATTAATCAGTTGTGAGAATTACAAAACAACAAATTCCTTGTAGAAGATTCTTCATACACTCTGTGAAGAGAGTGATGAAACCAGAATCATTAGGAAGGACACTTTTTGGTCACAATATGAAACTTTCATTATATTAAGGGTGAATCAATTCCTCAGCAACTCCATAGATTTATGCAACTGGTTACAGAGATGAATATCTTGGAGTTGAAATACACAAATGAGGAACTAAACAAGAAGATGCTTCATACTTTGCCAGAGGGTTAGAAGCAAACAATATCCATGTTCAAAAACACAATTTATCTCAAAGTAACTGGTTTAGATACACTAGTAGCTAAAATTGAGGCTCTTGAAATGGATGAGAAATCAAGAAATAAGGGTGTGAGAACTCATGTGTCACCATATCACTTTAAAGAAACAAAAAGTGCAGGAAATGCCTTTATTTCCAACAATGATGGTGATAACTCTTGTACTTTGAGTGAAGATGAAGAGGAAGTAAGTTTCTATGCATCAAAGCCTTTTAAGAAATCTTCTCAAAGCAAAGTCAAGAAAAGAGAAAGGAAGAACTGATAATCAAAGAGATACATTATCAGCAAAGCCTTCATCAATCAACAATCAAACAGAGTCCACCACTGTCATCCTGGACTCTAATGAACAAAAAGAAGCTTTTGTAGCGTTTAGCTTGAGTTTTCAAGCTTACCTTGGAAGCTCATTAACCTCTACAAACATTTTTCAGCAGGACTTGGAATAACTACATCCAGCTGTAGTAGAGGAGATGGACCTACAATTGCAAATGGCAATGATTACTTATAGAGCCAAATAATATCTAAGGAGAAATAAGAATTTGGCTACTGTAAGTAAATCCTCAAAGACTGGTGTTGATAAGTCAAAGGTGAGATGCTTCAAGTGCAATCTCTATGGACACTTTTCTAGAGAATGCAATCAACAATCAAATCATGTGTCAGCACAACATCGGCAACATTAGTCTCAGCAAACATCATCATCTCAAAGAACCTTCAGGCAACCACAACTTACAAACTCATCCCCACCAACCACTAATACATCAGCAGGAACAAGTAACTCCAAAGAAACTGGGCTGATCATCCTTCAAGGTGGAACTTGTGACCGGAGTATGTATGAGAAGGAAGTTTTGATGGAAAATCAAGCTTTAATGCCACATATGGAAAACAAAGTTCCACCCATGGCCAGTGAGGTAAGAGATAGGTTATGTTCATCAATATGTGTTGAGGAAGTTGAAAGATATATAGTCCATGCTCAACAACTGGCTGATAAAGTTAAAGAAACTATGATTTTGAATGAATCACATGTAAGAGAACAAAACTATATCAAATAAAAATTAACTTTTTACGAAAAGATTTAGATAAAAATGGTTTCAGAAAATTACAGTTTAAAGGCACAAGTTGAGCATCTGACCACTTCCTTAACTAAATCCAGGCTGATCATGCATCAACTGAAGTGAAACATCAGAAGTTTCAACTTTCATCTCAGCAGTATGAGAAATTATTAAATTCTCATATTTAATCTAAGAATAGGTCTGGGTTGGGATATAATGCTGTGGCTCCTCCTATAAACAATAATTACACACCTTTTCTTGAATCAATGACAAATAACTTTTCAAATCATTTTGTGCCAAGCACCAAGTTCGAATCAAATTCTAATCAACCAAGATAGTTATAATAAATCTGAGGTGAATGAAACTGAGTCTTCTGAATCAGAGAAGATAAGTGAAAAGGATTCAGAATTTGACTTTCAAGAGTGTGATGACTTGGATGATTCTAATGAACATGATGATGATCTAGTGAACAAGGGTAAGAAGTTTGTTTTTGAAACAAACATTCCAAAAGTGCTTGAAGAAACAAAGTTTCAATTCCCTCCAAAACAAAGAAACATGAAGAAGACTATTTGCAAGAGAATAGATCAGCTAAATGAAGGTCTTCAAGAACTACATCAGCAACAAAAGCCTTCACATGAAGAAATTGAAAAATGTGCTTCTACCAAGGAAGTACACAAATCATTTGTGGAAAAAGCAAAAAAGAAGCTATCAGCTGATCTTCAGCGGAAGAAGAAGCCTTCTTTAGTAGAGGATCTGTGGATGAAGAAATCCTTAGTAGTTCATACTATTTCAGTAGAAGATCTACGGAAGAAGAAACCTTCGGTAGAAGTTCATATTGCTTCAGTAGAAGTTCATCTGTTTCAGTAGATGATCTACGGAAGGCAAAGTCAACAACAAACAAATCAACTTCCAAACTGAAAAAGGATGCTAAGTCTCAGAAGCTGGAAAATGAGAAGACAGTAACTGATTCTGACAAAGAATCGGAGGAGTTGTATTGCAAATGGTGTGACATGAAGAACCATAATTCTGATGAGTGTTATTTTAGTAGTTATTGTTCTATTTGCAATATGAACAATCACATGACGTTTGATTGTTACTTCAACAAACATTGTGCTATTTGTAACAAAAATAACCATTCAACTCAGGAATGTTATTTCAACAAGAAGAATAAGACAAAGAGCTCAAAGAAGAGACAATCAAATAAAGCTAAATCAGACACACAATCCACTGATTGTGAAAAGGATTTAAAAATTAAGAAGCCTCAACAAAAATAAAAACAAAAACCAAAGGAGAAAACATCCATTGATGTTCAACCTATGAAGAAAAGAATAGCATTCCAGCAATCAAAAACACCTCATGAATGGGTGGATTTGACTGAATAGGAAACAAATGCTAATGATGCTTTCTTTGATAATTTTGAAAAGGGAACTCATATACCTCATTCAAAATCAAAAGATTGTGATACTATCAACAATCAAAATCATTATCAAACCAAAGCATCAATTCAACAAAATTAAGGTGAATGAAGAAGAGATTGAGAAACCAGGACCTAGATCATCAACATTATCTTTAACAAAATCATCCTACCTGTAACAACTCAGAATGAATCAAACAAAACTAAAACTGAAACTTCAAGACTTATTCATGAAGGAGTAACAATTTTAGATACCGTTGGCAACCCAAGATCATTAAGGCTTGGGTTTTCAATTCTAACTGATTTCTTTCTGTGTGCGGGAACAATCTTGGAGAACTAACAATAAGTGATATGTTGACAAATTTTTTTCAACGCATATGACAGGAAATTGTTCACTTCTCCGTGACTTCAAACACAAAATGCTTCATAAGTGGCATTTTGTGGGGATAAGAAGGGAGGTAAAATTGCTGGTGAAGGAGTCGTAACTAATGGTGTACTCAAATTTGAGAAAGTAAACAATTATGAAAATTTTACAATATAATTTGCTGAGTGTGTCTCAAATTTGTGATCAAAATTATACCACTTTATTTGATAACACTAACTGTTACATTCTTAAGCTATGTTTTTATGTTCTAGAAGATTGGGTCCTTCTTAAATCATCAAGAAAAGGAAACACATATGTTTTGGATATGAACAAGACATGCCTCATATCTAAGTCATTAGAAGATGAATCTCAATTGTGGCATAGAAGGCTTGTTCATTCTAACATGAAGAACATGAACAATTAGTGAAAAATGACTTAGTCATTGGATTGCCAAAGAAAAAGTTTTATTGTTCAAATCATTGTTCTCCTTGTTATAAAGGAAAATAACACAGAGTGTCTCATAAATCCAAAACTATCAATACAAACACTACACCACTCAAATTGCTTCACATGGATCTGTTTGGTCCAACCAATGTGATGAGCATTGGAAATAGATAATATTGTCTGGTGATAGTTGATGATTTCACTAGATTTACTTAGGTCTTTTTCTTAAAACAAAAGAGTGAAACATCAGAAACATTAATGGAGTTTGTCATCAAGATTGAGAATCAACTTAATTTAAAAGTTAAAATTTCCGGGAGTGATAATGGGACTGAATTTATTAATTCTGACTTGGATTTCTTTTGCAGGAATAAAGGTATTGCAAGGCAATTCAGTGCACTAAGAACTCAACAGCAAAATGGAGTGGCTGAAAGAAGAAACAGAACACTTATTGAAGCAGCCAGAACAATGCTAGCTGATTCACAACTGCCTATCACCTTTTGGCTGAGGCAGTGAATACAACATGCAATGTTCAAAATAGAACATTGATTGTCAAAGAACATAACAAAACACCTTATGAACTTGTATTTAATAGAAAACCTTATATAGGATATCTTAGAGCTTTTGGGTGTCATGTATCTATTTTAAACATAAAATAACAATTTAGAAAATTTTCAGAAAAGGCCTATGATGTTTTCTTTGTTGGATATTCTTCAACATCTAAATCTTACAGGATCTACATTACACAACATAACATTGTGGAAGAAACTCCTAATATATCTTTTAATGAATCTGTATTTACTAAATTAGTTAAAGGATCATCTTGGATGTTTGATATAGATGCTTTAACAGAATCATTTAACTCCGGTTATTTGAATTATGTAGGATCGGATAATACATGCTATCCATTTGTTCCCCCAAATTTGAATGAAGCATCATTATCTGCTGATCCTCCAAGGAAAAACACTTCATCAATGGCTACTGACTCTATATCAGCAAATGTTCATTGTGCTTCCGGAGAAGTTCATGTAACTCCTAAAGATGAACAAAATGCTTCTGGAGAAGTTCATATAACTCCTACGGATGAACAAAATGCTTTCGGAGAAGCTCATGTAACTCCTACGAATGAACACAATGCTTCCGGAGAAGTTCATGTGACCCTACGGATGAACAAAATGTTTCCAGAGAAGTGGTTGTAACTCATATGAAAGAACATAATGCTTAAGGAGAAATCCTATGGAATACATTAATGATTCTCTTTATGTCCAAACTAAGGCAGAGCACTCAATACCCAATGATGTAAAAGAAGAACACTTTGACTACTTCCTAAACTCACAATCTGGATTGGATCAGTCTGTAACAATGGATATGAATAACTTGGAATCATATATTCTAGTTGAACCAACTCCATCAACAAGAATCCATATGACTCATCCAGTCAACAACATCATTGAAGATCTTGCTAAGAGAACTACAAGAAGCCAAAGTGGAACTGCCAACATCTATCTTTTCACTTGTTTTCTTTCACAAATGGTTTCTCCAAACATTACAGCTGCTTTAAAGGACAACGGCTGGATTGAAGCTATGCAAGAAGAGCTTCAACAATTTAGAAAGCAAAAAGTGTGGACTCTAGTTGATTTACCTGAAGGCTAACACCCAATTGGAACTAGATGACTCTTCAAAAATGAACTAGATGATAGAGGTATAATTGTAAGAAACAAAGCAAGGTTGATTGCACAAGGATACACACAAGAAGAAGGAATAGACTATGATGAAGTTTTTGCACCATTTACAAGAATTAAAGCCATAAGGGTATTTCTAGCATATGCATCATATAAGAAGTTCACTATTTATCATATGGATGTCAAGTGTGTCTTCCTATATGGAAAAATTGATGAAGAAGTCTATGTATCATAGCCTCCTGGATTTAAAGATCCTCACTATCCACACAGGGTATACAAACTTGATAAAGCTTTGTATGGTCCGCACCAAGCACCAAGGAAGTGGTATGGAACATTATCATCTTTCTTGCTCAAGCATGGATACAAAAGGGGAACTATTGATCAGACTCTCTTTCTCAAACAAGAACATCAAGATCTATTAGTTGTTCAAATTTATATTGATGACATTATATTTGGATCAACTAACAAGAGATTGTGTGTGAGCTTTGAAGAATTGATGAAATCAGAGTTTCATATGAGTTTAATGGGAGAATTAAATTTCTTTCTTGGTCTACAAGTTCATGAGAAGACAGATGGGATATTCATCAATCAAGAGAAATACATACATAAAATATTGAAGAAGTACAACCTTGCTGATGTATCTTCATGCAAAACACCAGCCTCAACAATTAAAAAGATTGTTGATCAAAGATTATATAGATCAATGATAGGATCACTTATGTATTTAAATTCTGACATTATGTTTGTTGTGTGTGTTTGTGCTAGGTACCAATCAGATCCAAAAGAGTCACATCTGAATGCTATGAAAAGGATCTTCAGATATCTCAAAGAAAAACCAGGACTTGGTCTTTGGTATCCAAAAGATGGTGATTTCACTCTCTACTAATACTCAGATAGTGACTATGGTGGATGCAACAACAACAAAAAATCCACAACTGGTGGATGTCAATTCATAGGACCACGACTAGTTTCATGGTAGTGCAAGAAGCAAACAAATGTATTTGTGTCCACAGCTGAGGCTGAGTACATAGCTGCTTCAGCCGGTTGCTATCAAGTCTTTTGGTTGAAAAACCAATTACTTGATTATGGTTACAATTTCCTTCAAACTCAAATTTACATTGATAATTATGCTGCTATATTTATAACTACTAATCCTATGTAACATAGTAAAACAAAACATATTGAAATAAGATACCATTTTCTGAGAGATTGCTCAGAAAAGGGTTTGATCAAGTTAGTCAAAGTGGATACAACAAATCAGCTTGCTAATTTATTCACTAAAGCCTTTGATTCAGTTAGATTTAATTTTCTAATTGAGTCTATGGGCATGCTTAACCTTGATTAATCATAATGAACAAACAAATAAAAGCATGTGTCTGTGCTTGTACATTGTTTTAATAATAAAGCTTTAACATGACATATGTTTGGGAAATGATAGTATACTATGCCTTTGCTTCTCTTGAATTCTTAAATATCATTAAAATCTAATCTAGTTACTTGATGTGTGAGTAGGTTCAGCTTGAGTGGAAACTACAGTTAGTGCATGCCAAACATAATGCAAAGTGATTGTTTGTGGGATACTTCATTTTAAGGATACAGAAAGTGAGTCATATTCTAATGTGATCAAATCACTCATCTAAACACACTATGTACCGACACTTTATAATGTTTATCTTTGCAAATCTTACTCCCTCTGTTTTGTGTAAACAAAGACCTGGGTGTATGATGACCATTGTTTACATTTGTAACCATCTGGTGAAAATATTATGATCCTCATCATCCCTCTATTTTGTGTAAACAAAGACCTGGGTTAAAGGCACCTTTGTTTTATGTGAATAAAGACCTGGTGACCTGATGATGATCATATCTAACCTCTTAAAAGAATCCTATGTGATCAACTGTATATTATTTCTAGGCCTTTTTCAACAATGCATTAATAAGATGTCCAATGCATCTCAAGATAGAACTTATAACTTAAAGTACATAGTTTGTAAGTGTGAAAAAGTGATGATTTGATTCACAAAGTGAGGACAAACTTTAAATGAATTGAATATGAATCCCATAATAGTTACTCTCTAATCATGATAAACAACATGCCTAGTTGATACAATACTCTTGTATGGATTTAAGTGGACAAACATACTTACAATAAAAACAACGATCAGGCATCATTTCAATAAATTAACTTGTCAGGAAGATGCTTAGTATTATAGTATGATCCTGTTATATGTGTATATATATGCATGTACATAGTCCTTACTTTAATTTTGTTTAGTTTAATTATTTTGGTTTAGACAGAAATATGTCTTTCATGATATTCTTCTAGAAATTTGTGATAAATGCATTCATTCATCATTAATCACAAATTTAAGGGAAGTAGAATCATGAAAATATGTTAACAACAGAATTGTGAAATGAATTTTCGATATGAAGGAATTGGAACCTGAGCACTACCTTGGCTCTTGGATACATGAAGTTTTTTAAAATTTAAACCTTCTTGTGCACAATTGTCATGAATACAAAGTCAACAAGTTCCAAAATCAATAAATAGTTCTAAGCAGTGGACTTGGACCATACAATAAAATAAGTTCTCATAGTGCATATCAAGCATCAGTAGAAGCTACAGTGCATTTAGCGTCAGCAGAAGCTACAGTGTGAAAACTAAATTAAATTTGTTCATCCGTAGATTGGTAAACTACGGATGATCCAGTACTCCAAAAAGTATAATCTAATTTCATAGATTGGTAACCTATGAAAATTTAAGTTATACTTTATCAGCAGAAGTTTTTAAGTCATCCACAGATGATATACAGAATCCGTAGATAATCTACGGAAGAACTAAGAACTGCGGATAAGTTAAGTTGTTTAGAGGGCCCCACATCATTAAATAAATGAAATTAATGTGTCTGAGAGAGTATAAATGATGTTCTTTGACTTCAATATTTATTATTCACTTTTCAGAACACTTTTTCAGACTTAGAAAAACGTTCTCAACAAACTTTTCCCCCTTTCTCTAACATTAAAAATCACCAAATAAAAACATCAAACAAACACATAATCATGTTCTCATATCATTGTGTTCAAGATAAAACATGTCGTAATAATCAATAATGAACTGTTTGATTCTTGGTTATTCTTACAACTGTTCGCATTCTCATGTCAGTAATGTTGATTCTAATGTAACTTCTTTATTCTTATGAACAGACGGCTAATCGATTTGTGAGAGAGCACAATGTGTGCGCTTTCTTAAACCCTGAAGACCCTATTTCAGAAGGATGTCAAGACATTATATGATATCTGAGAAGATCTAGGCTGTTTTATGCCTTGTCAACAAAGCCAGTGATTCATCAATCGCACATTACTGATTTTTGGAACTCCGTCTGAATGGAAGAAGATGGAGAAGTTATTATGGCGGATGTGAAGAATCAAAGACTGAGAATGGATGAACAGACAATAAGGAGTTCTAGAGTTGGGAGATATAGAAGCTGGTCACCCCAATGTGTTTGAAAATGAATACATTGAGAGAGTGTTCAATCTAATGGGATATGTTGGTGACTTTGAGAAGGAAGAGATAAAGAAAGGAAGACTGTGCAAGCCATACAGATTTCTCTATCACACTTATCTTAAGTGCATCTCTAACAGGAAATCTGGACTTGACAGATTTTCAAGGAATATTTCTTCGAGCATTATTGGTATCTTTGAGGGAAGAACATACAACTACTCCAAGTACATCTTCAATTATTTATGTGACCGCATCAAAGTGAAGAAGGCTGACAAGATGTACATGTTTTCAAGGTTTCTACAACTCATCATCAATATTGATCTGCCTAGGACTGCTATAGATGGTGATGTGTTTGTTCAAGCACACCTAGGTAGATCTATTCTGAATAAGATATCCGAGAAGTATGAAGGAGGAGACATGCCCATGTTTGCTCATGTAGTAGATGCAAATGCAAACATCCCCCAAGAATTAATATGGGAAGAAGTTCAAGAGAGTTCATGTACTAACTCTATGCAATAATCATCTTCACCTCTTCAATCACCCATTAACCAACAATCTCAAACACCACAATCACAATCACCTGCCAGCCAAAACACCCAACCAATCTCTCAAATCCACCCTCTATCACTAAATCAATCCCAAACACCCCAATCATACTCTTCAGCCAGTCAAAACACTTAGCCAATCTCTCCACTTCTTCATCAATAATCTGAGAGTGTGCATACTGAACCCATCTTTGTCATTCAGTCTCTTAACGCAGTTCACTCTTATGAGACTGAGTTGATTTCTCAAGCCAGCACCATTCCATTCTCACACTCTAATTCTCAACAACCAGTCACCTCCAATCAAACTGAACCTTTCATGCTTAGCATAGATCTTGAACAACAATCTCATTAAGATAAACCCATTCAAACTCAAGAGGCATGCTCTAGCTCAGCAAGTGTGGCTCATACTAAAGATAATGATGGTGAGATTGCTGCTCAACATTAGAAAGAAGAAGAAGAAGCAAACTATGTGGATGTAATTTCTTACCATGAATATGATATTAGTGATAATGATATCCCAGTAAGCAAAAGCTATCTGGTTGCTGAATACAACAAGCTTATTATGAAGTCTAACTGCAGAAAGCAAATAATTCAAGAGCTGAAAGGGATAATAAAGGAAAAAGATGATCATCTAATGCAGCAAGAAGCAAGAATCAAAAGATTAAAAGAAAATGCTTAACGCAATAATAAAGTGATTGATGCTCTTCTTTAACAAGAACCTGAGCTTAAAGAATCTGTAAAGTTTGAGAGAGATGAGAATGAGAAGTTGATGCTGAAAATTGATGAAGTAATCGACTCTCTCTCTGCTCAATCAGCTTTGTTGAAAAGAAAAGAAGAAGATCTTGAGGAGCTAAAAATCAAAATCTATGTACTAGAATCAAATTATGCTACTGCAACAAATCAAACAAAAGAAGCTTCCGAGACCACAAAGCAAATCATTCAATACAGAAGAAAAAGGAAGTACTTGGGTTTTGTGAAGAAGGAAGTGATTGAGATACAAGATTCACCAAAAATGACAAAATCTATTGAATCTTCATCCTTAAGCCCATGTCTCCTGCTGAAACAACAAGTGATGATGAATGGAATGAGCTCACAAAGAATGAATCTACCAAAGAACAGAAAGAAGAAATGGCTGATGACCTACTGACCACTAGAGACATACTTGAAAAAAGGCCAGAATCCTCAATGTTATGAACCTGATAAATCATGGCTTTTCGTATGACATGGTGGAAAGGATGAGCATGAGTGAAATGAAAGATATGCTTAAAGAGTTTGAAGTGGCTAGTTTCATGATTCCAAAATGCAACTATGAAACATTCATAACTTTTCAATCAATTCAGAAAACAAGAAGGAGTTAGGTCATTGTGATACAGCAAAGCTCTCAAAATACAATATGATATGCTAGTTACAGGGGCAGAACTACAAAAGCTATGAACTTAAGGGAAGAACAGTTGGTGAGTTATGGAGGATGATGGAGCATGTCATGGTTGTTGAGCTTGACACATGTGTGAGATTCAAAACTGAAGCTCCAAACCCATCCTATGAGCAACAAAGCAAACTCCCCGTTGATCCTATAACCGTTGAATCTAAAGATCAGCACAAAGGGAAAGATAAGCTGATAAGAGAGCCTAGGGCAGTTATCCCTGGAAAAGTGTGGCCTCTGGGTACAACTGTGAGAGAGGTCACTAATGAAAAATCATCTCTAATCCAGTTGTTTGATCATCTCACAACCCCCTCTACTGCTGAAGAAAACAGGATTATGGCCTGAAAATATGACTCAGAGTGGCATTATGTTGTTATCAAAAGAGTATATGCTAGAATTGAATACTACCACCTACTTGAATCAATCTTGGAGTTGTCTGATGCTGACATTAAAGACCTATAAGGCCTGATCATCTCCAACTACCCAAGAAGCCCAAGAGGAAGAGATTTCTCTATGATTATAGTAAAGCTAAAAACTAAGTTCAAGGATGATGTTGTCAAGGAAGCAAAAAGGGAAGATGTAGAGCACAAGAAAAGACTGCAAAGGAAAAGAAGATCAAATACCAGCTCCTATACTCTTGTTGATGATGAATTCTTGAAGAGGGTTGGTTACTCTAATAGAAAATCAACAGCTTTTAAAGTCATTGAAGGGAACCAATACACTCTGCCCATAACTGAGTGGGGATATGTGGAAAATACTAAAGAACTGGTGCTTATGAGAAATGAAGAAAATAAGAAAGCTAAAAGCATAAGGCTATTTGATCCAATTGAAATAAAGCTTCTGCATCCAAGCTACATTTCATATCTACATGACATGTTCTTTCCAAAACTCAATGATGATCAAGCTCAAAATGATCTCTGCATGTATTTACATATCATACAAGTCATTGACAAACTGCATGCGAAAGCATATAAAAGAAGAAGATATGAGGTTAGGATGTTGAAAGGAACAGATATCATGGAAGAAACTGAGCTAAGAATGTCAAAACAAGATGAGCTAGAAATAGTCAACAATCATAGTGTTTTGAAAACTCTGACAACAGAAGAAGACATTCTAGGATTGAGCATTGACATACTTAAGAAAATATGCAGAATGGAGATCAAGTACAAGTACGAAGATCAAAAGTGATGGATCAAGAAGAAGGTTGGTGCAACCAAAACCAAATCACTTAGACAAATATTGGTGCTGCTTACAAAGGCTTCCGAAGCCAAGTGTGGAACTTTCAAAGAAAGTAAAGTTCATCCAAAGACAGAGTGAAAGTTCTACTTCCGAAGGCAAAGCTCTACTTCCGAAGATAAAGTATTCACTTCCGAAGATAAAGCTCAAACGAAGAAATCAGAAGACTACTTCCGAAGCATGAAGAAAGAAGAAGTTCTCAAGCCTTGGAAAAAGCAGCCTCTTCCGAAGTATAAGTGGCTTCGAAAGTACTTGTTCTTCCGAAGCCATTTAACCTTCGGAAGACACTGCTATGAACAAGTGGACATAAGTATGGTCTCTGACACTCTGCTGCAAACCTCTGATATTCCATGGCATTTTCTCAAAGAGCCATGTAGTTGACCATACTTTATTCCACTATTCACCTTTTTATCTTAGTACAAGTTACCAACTTTAGTTGGTGACAAAAGGTAAGTCAGGGACATGTCCTGACTACCATATCTCAGATAAAGTCTTATCTGAGATACCTTAAACTATAGCTTTGTAGTATTTGCTTTAGTTAGAGGATTCCAGCTGGTATCAAAGTATATCCGGCTATAGGTAGTATTATATATAGTCTCTCATTGTAACTCATAAGAACATGCTTGTAAGAGTATTGTAATATTGAGTTGAGAAGCAATATATGCAATGTAACATCTCGTATATTTCGCTAACTAAAAGTTAACGTTATTTTCCTTGTAGAGACTAATTATGCTACTTATAAAACCTTATGGTTCATTCATGCTTATTTTCTTCTTGTATATAATTTGTTTAATAACTATAATAATAATAATAATAAAATGATAATAACAATAACTGAGAATAATAACAATAATAATGATATTGTTAATAATAATAATAATTTGTAAAAATTATTAAACTTAAAATATATAAAACTTTATTTTAAAAGTCAAGGGTTAGTTTTGTCAATTTATAAACCTTAAAACAAAGTTTAAGACATAAAATGATAAAATCAAAATAAAAGGGACCATTTGTGTAAATTTTCAAAAATCAAATCTTTTTCTTTTTCTCTCTCCCCGTAAAACCGGCGGAGCTCCGGCCAAACTCCGCCGAGCTCCGGCCACTTCAAAACCGCAAAATTTATTGTTTTCGAGACCCAAAACCATTCCCCAATCCTTCCTGTTACAGCTTCGAACTTGAATGCACTTTAATTTCGTTTAATAAACGGTTACCAACACGATTCAATCACATAACCGAAACATCTTCAACCCACTAGCCGTTCGGGCATTAACACTTCTTTATAGGCTAATTAAACTAACCTAAACGATACTATACCATTCGTTAATCGAGCACCACACTCAATTACATCAAAAACAAACACAATCTTTGAATATGAGCTTCATCATTGTCGTGAACCTGCAACTTAGTAGGGGCCACTGTCCAAGCAATTTGGACCAAAATTAGCAAGGGGCTTTTGGTCCAGTACACAAATCGAAGCTTCATACACGATTAATTGAGTTATCATCAAGAATTAACCATCGGTCGATCATCATTCGGTTGCGAGGTGTTCATTGTCGTGTGTATCATCAATATCTAATCAAAACGGGTAATTGAACTCACCTAAACAATCTTTTTATCATGGAAAACAAAAGCCCCATGAATATATTCGCTATCAACATCGAATTGATGCTCAATTTGGTTCGGCTAATTCTAGGGTTCTTCGGGTTTTGAGGAAAGTTTTTAAGTGGTTTAAATGATTATGGAACAACATAAACCGCGGCTTAGAGCCTTGGTTCATTGGTTCCCCATCCACATGCTAATCTTGAGGACCAGGGTTCGAACCCGGGCACCCTCAAACAGTTTTTTTGGCCTTTTCAGCCCTCAAATTAATTGTAGAAAATTTTTAAAAAAATATAAAAATAGTTTTTGCAAACCTTAAAAATTTCCATGAACACCAAATAAAATTCTGAATTTTTCTAGTAATTTTAAAAATTAAATAACTTGTTTTAAAAACATTTTAACAAACATTATTTTGGTTAAATCCTATTAAAAGTGGGTCTCAACTAATAAATTAGTTTCGGTTCAAACGTTATTCCTTTAAAAATCATGGTTATCTTAAAATTTATTTAAATTTAAACCTTGATTACAAATGATTTCTTTTAAAAATAATTAAATAATTATTTATATGCTTATGGACTTGATACAATAATTTTAAAAATCATTTAAAATAATAATGGACATAATATTATCTTTATTAATCTCTAAAATTTGGGAAATTATATACTATTCTTAGAAAATTATTAGGATTTAATTACATCATTATTATCTAATTTCATTTCTAAAATACTTAATCATATAAACCTATATAATTCCTTCTAATGGAATGAAAATGTAAATAACTACATTATAAACTTATTGCTTAGCAAAAACCTTAAAATATTAATACCCTAATTCTGTGAACATTAATCGTATTGTTAACCTTAATCTTTATCTTGTAAAATATATATTTAGGTGCTTGTAATGGATACTTTGGATTTATCTTTTGGATCTTACGTTAATCTTTTATATCATCTTGTATGCCTATATCGATGTGAGTATTTCCATATCCCTTTTTGCTTATTTTCACACTTTGAGGTGAAACATGTTAACTTATTATCATTGCACTTGTAAACTTATTTGAGACTTGTAATCTTTATGGCAATTCATCATGCAAGGTTGTGGTTAGTTGAACTTTTGTGGTTACCATGTTATGGCATTATATGTACAATCATTAACTATTGCTAGCCCAGCGAAGTCATAGATCTATGGGCCAGACAAGCCTGCTTGGTTGATCCAAGTACACTTAGCTGATCGTATAATCTTGAACGTTTGAGACTTGTAAAACTTTGTCGAGGTTTGATTGTTGCATACTTCATAACATCCCTAATCACTTTATTCTCTAACTTACGACTTGAATTGCCATCTTTTATATACCTATGTATTGAAAACTGTGGAATGCTCACCAACATTTTTATGTGACCTTTTATTTTTAACATGTTTCAGGAATACCCCAAGTATGTGTTCTACTCTTTGAAGCTTATCACATCTAGGATTGGACCTAGAAATAAAATGGATGATCATGTTATTTGTAGCATTTGTACATGATGTATTCTTTGTTGAAACTTTTGCTTGTAATGTTACAATTGAATCTTATGATTAATATATCTGGATTTAATAAATAGCCTTATGTGGCGGTGAACAATCGTAACCCTCACATCTCGACGTTTCCGCCATCAAGGTTGGGGTGTGACAGATTGGTATCAGAGCCCATAACTATAGGGATTTAGGTTATTGGAAATGGTGACCTAGACTATAGTTGCATGAACCTCATAGAAAGAAATTATACTTTGTGCTTACTTATTGTTTGCATGCTACATAATGCTATATCTTTTGTGCAACTTGATGCCTTAGCATAATGTTTAAAAACTAGTTACTTGTCTCCCTAAACTTAACTTTAAACTCTTTGATTCTGCCCGACAAATGAACTTCCTAAACTTATTCTCAACGACATGTGGAATCTACACTTATCGTCGTGGGTTCAATTACTTAGACTCTATGTCTAATCTATGTAAATCTCATCAAGGTTTTGATTTCATAAACCAAAGAAATTTGTGTGACACATAAACACCTGTATTCTGGATTTCCTGGCAAAAGGCCTTCGGGCTAAGACAAGCATATCGTATAAATCTCATTGTGAGATCAGTTATGCTTACCTGGGGATTTCTGGGATGAGTGATAAACTATGGTCAACATACACAAGTTTCTAAGGCAAATGGGTCAATTTACCTTGACGTGTCAACGTTTCCAAATGACAATGCGTTACCAAATGGAACCATCCGGTTATATTTAGAATATCGAAAATCGTGATTCCTTGGACTGGTTTATCACCAAAGTTTCAATATCTTCTCATTTTTAACATATATAATGTTCCTGTTAATATTGAACCCATTCTACATTTCAACTTCTATATTAAAATCGCTACACGTTGGGCGTTTCATGTATCTATTTCTATACCTTGACCAACGTGTGCATGACTCTTAATATATCCAAAGATATTGGGAATCTAAACCGAATGGCCTTCAAAAAAAATTAAACCGTTACTTATGGTCCTCAAGCCTTCTTAAGGATGTGTCCATAATTAAGAACATGAAATGCTGTAGGTGGGATTCCTACATCTCGGGATACTTTGTCTAGACAAAGTGAAAATAGTGATCTGATTCGATCATTGAATCCGTTACTTGACTTGAAAACCCTTGAGATGAGTGACCGCTTATAGGTACGCATGTCTTTAATAAGGTTATGGCTGATCTCATATCTTGAGAAGTCCATATATTCCATTCGATTGTGAATCGAATGTTCACATCTCATTATGATATTGAATCATTCTTGTCCTTGATTTTTCCTTCCTGATTAAATATTCAAGATTATTGTTTGAACACCATCATAACAAATTCTGCTATCTCGAACTTTGATCTTAAGCTAGTAAGCATGATTTTTCTTTTGTTACATTGATGTAACTTGAAATTTTCCGAATTTCTAATTGATATCATTTTCCTTTCGTCATTAAGTCAAACTTCGTACCGTCTACACCGTGAGAGATGCAAGTGTTTGCAAGCCAACCTATGACTAAGAACACTCGTATCTCCTAAAGACTCTAACTCATCAAAACAGGGGTGATTCCCTTACTTTGATGATTCTCTATTCGTTTCGATAAATGGTTTCAATTGTGATTTATAAAATTTCATCCTTTGGATCGGGGTGATTTCCTTATCCCGAGGATTGATTTCAATATTTTCTTTGGAATGACATTTCACAAATGACATGATCTCACCAAAATAGGATTGAAACCGTACTTTGGTGACAAATGCCAATCTTCGATTGTTTCTTGCTATGTATTCATCATCAAGATAGGCGTGAGTTCCATACCTTGATGATAGTATTATATTTATGAATTGTATTGTTCAAATGAGACGACTTCATCAAAGTAGGAGTGAATTCTGGATTTTGATGAAGAAGTTCATCTTGTTATATTTGTTTTGTTAAACTTCACCGTTAAGATAGGAGTGATGTCCCTTACCTTAATGGTGAGTTACCTCATTTTATTTCTGTGGATCCTCAACAATGAGTTGGGATCGAGCTTTTGATTGTAAGTTAGAGGTCATACCTTGTGTCACACCCCAACCTTGATGGCGGAATCGTCGAGATGTGAGGGTTAAGATTGTTCACAGCCACATAACGCTATATTTAAGTGTAAATATTAAAATTATAAGTTTCACAAGTCATTTCAAACATAAGTCTCAAAACATGAATAATCCCAAATAACACAAAACGTAGCATACATTTATTTATTTAACTAGTCCAAGTCCTAGTTTTATTTCCAAGCTGCAAAAGTCCACTTTAAACTTGGGGATTTCCTGAAACATGATAAAAATAAGAGTCAACTGAAAATAGTTGGTGAGTTTCCAAGGGTTCATACATAATATGAAAAAGAAAGTTACAAGTAGCAATTCATGTCATAGGTTATAAGCTAGTAAGGTTATAGAACACATATCGTTACAACCAACCTCGACTTGATTACAAGTATAAAAGATTGGCTAAGTGTATTTGGTTCCCTAGTGCACAAGCATACGGCTCCTAGGAGTCGGCAATACATCGACTTTAGCACAATAGGCTTGTCAGGCCCAAAGATCTAAGACGTCGCCAGGCTAGCAATAGTTAATGATTGTAGACAAACTATGTATCTCATATAAACACTTACAATAAACAAATAACCATGACAAAATATAAGTTGAATTGCACGTGATTTACAAGTCTCAAATGTGTATAAGTGTATCATGTATACGCTATCATGTTTCACCCCAAGTTAGTGTAAAAAAATATGAAAAAGGGCAGAAAACTCACGTGATAATATGTATATAATGGAGATTATTTAAGAATAGTAAACGTCGTTCCAAGATGAACGTCACAAGGCACCTAAACATATGTAATTACAAGATTTAAGTTAATAATTGATTATTGATTTAACGAGAGTTAAAATTTCGAGTGGAGTTGAGGATCTTTGTAGTCGTCTAAAAAAATGTACAAAGATATATACCATTTGTGTAATTTTATATAAAAAAAATAACATTAATTCAACGATAATAACTAGTGAAGTTTAAATATAAACTTGAATAAATATATGAAATAATCAAAATTTTAACGATAATAACTTAATAGTAATATTTGGACCAATAATATTTATTAATTTATCATTCAAAGTCCATTTTAATAGAAATTATCCAAGAACATCCTTTGTTAAAATTTTTTTTTTTTTTAAATTAATTAATTAGCTTTAGAAAAAATTATAGAAAATAATTTGATGTCTTTGAAAAATATTTAGAGTTTACAAAAACCCTTATATTTATTAAAAATTTTCTATAATTTATTTAAGGGCTGAAAAGCCTTTAAAAAAATGTTTGAGGGTGCCCGGGTTCGAACCGGGACCTCTAGGTGGTGATGAGAGCATTTAACCAGTGAACCAAGGCATCCAGCCGCGGTAGATCTTGGTTTTTAAACATTAAAAACCCATATAAACAAAACCCCCAATTTCATAAGAACCCTAGTTCGAATTTGAATCAAATTAGGCGTTAAATCGATGTTGTAATGGTAAAGATCATGGGGCTTTTTTGTCCCCATGTAAAATCGAGCATGTACATGTATTTAATTACCCGATTCGAAGATGTGTTGATGATGAACAGACGAAGTTTCAACCGAAGAACAAGTCGCGACCGTGAGTGCAAATAGTTCAAGTAATCTTCAATGATATTCAAATCAAAGGTGCAGATAGCTTCGTGTGATGGTCTGGACTCAAAGCCCTCTGTCAATTTTGATCATTGAACACAATAGGGTAGTGTTCGACTAGTGTGCAGGTCGCGATGAGGATGATGCTTAAATTCATGATTATGTTTGATTCAGGTGAAATTGAAAGGTGTAAACGATTGAGATAGACAGAAGATTGATTGTACTCAGTTAATTCGATTATTATTGTGTTTTAATGACAAAACGGTCATGAGTTAAAAGAGTTTCGGTTATATGATCGAATTGACTTGGTAACCGATGTATAACTCGATTTTTAAGTGCATTCAAGTTCGAAGCACGTATGCGAAGCGATTCGGATAAAGTTCGGCTACGAAACAACCGTTTTTTTGATGTTTTAATCTCGCCGGACTTTGGCCGGAGTGTGGCCGGAGTCGCGGCCGGAATTACGGGAATGGGCGGGGGTTTGGGTTGAAAGTTTGAAATGTTACACTTTGGCCCCTTTTAGTTTAACAGTTAACATTTCATGCTTAAAGTTCTATATTAAGTTTCCAAATTGACAAACAACCCCCAAGCTTAAATTTAAGTTTATAATTTAAATATGGTTAAGTTTATAAATCTTTATTTAGTAATCTCATTATTACTAATACTATTATTCAATATTATACTTATTATTATATTTACTTTTATTAATATTAACCTTATTATTATTATACATACTTAACATTTCATGAAACCCAATTACAATAAATAATAAACACAAACAATCACAAAAGTTTCAAAATTGACAAAGATAACCTTGTAAGAGTAACGAAGTTAACTTTTAGTTAACAAAAAATACGAGATGTTACAGTCTCCCCAACTTAAAAGAATTTCGTCCCGAAATTAAAAGAAAACTATACAAATAAGAACGGGTATCTCCTCTTCATGTGCTCCTCGCGTTCCAAGTAAATTCAGCGCCACGTTTATTTTCCCAACGAACCTTGACGATTGGGGTTGTTGTGGTTCTAGTCTTCTTCATAATGCGATCCATGATCTCAACAGGCTTCTCGACAAATGTAATGACTCGTCAATGGATGTCTTCCAACGGAACATGCAGACTTTCGTCAGCCAAGCATTTTCTCAAATTTGAGACGTGGAAATACGGGATGAATTCCACTAAGGTCGGAAGGTAACTCTAGTTTATAAGCCACTTTCCCAATCCTTTTCAGGATTTTGAAAGGTCCTACAAACCTTGGAGCCAGTTTGCCCTTCTTTCCAAAACGAACCACCCCTTTCCATGGTGAAACCTTGAGAAGAACCATCTCCCCAACTTGGAATTCTAATGGCTTACGTCGCTTATCAGCATAACTCTTTTGACGACTTCTCGCCACTTCAAGGTTCTTGCAAATATAGAAACTTTATCGGTCGTCTCTTGTATAAGTTCAGGACCAGTGATGAAGTTTTCACCAATGTCGGTCCAACAGATCGGTGAACGACATTTTCGACCATAAAGTGCTTCAAACGGTGCCATCTTGATACTCGAGTGGTAACTATTGTTATACGAAAATTCCGCGAGCGGTAGATGCGTATCCCAATCCCACCAAAGTCAAGAACACAGAGACGTAGCAAATCTCTAAAGTTTGGATCGTTCGCTCGGTTTGACCATCAGTTTGAGGATGGTAAGCCGTGCTTAGATCTAATTGTGTACCAAAAGTTCTTGCATAGACGACCAAAAATGTGAAGTGAAACGAGCATCTCGGTCGGATATAATGTGCAGAGGTACCCCATGGCGACTTACAATCTCATCAACGTATATACGAGCTAACTTTGATGTATTGTAGGTGTCGCGTATGGGTATGAAATGTGCCGACTTGGTCAATCGGTCAACGATCACCCATATGCTATCGTGTCCTCGAGAGGTTCGGGGTAGCTTTGTTATGAAGTCCATGGATATGTGTTCCCATTTCCACATAGGGATCTCGGGTTGCTCAAGTAATCCACTTGGACGTTGATGTTCGGCTTTAACTTTCGTACATGTGAGGCACTTAGCTACATAACTCGCTATGTCTTTCTTCATTCCAGGCCACCAATATTGACCACGTAGGTCCATGTACATCTTATCGGAACCGGATGAATAGAATAACGAGTTTGATGAGCTTCGTTCATAATAAAGGTACGAATGTTATCGCGATTTGGAACCCAAATACGATTGGCGAAGTACATCAATCCATTGGATTTCGTTTCCAATTGGGTTAGAAGATTATGCTCCAACTCATCTTTCATTCTCCCTTCTCGTTGAACCATTTGTTGAGCCTCCAGGATGCTAGACTCGATGTCACTATCTATTCTCAGGTTTTGTAGTAGTACGGTGGTCTCATTGACATCTAGTCGAATTTCAGTATCGAACTCACCCAATGTGTCAAACCATTGACGTCGATCTCGAATTTCTTGAAATGAGATCATCTTGTTGTGAATCTTTCGGCTCAGTGCATCGGCCACAACGTTTGCCTTACCAGGATGGTAACGAATGTCACAATCATAGTCACTAATCAACTCCACCCAACGACGTTGTCTCATATTGAGATCTTTTTGATTGAAAACGTGTTGGAGGCTTTTGTGATCGGTGTAGACTACTACATTGCGTACCATACAAGTAGTGCCTCCAAATCTTCAAAGCAAATACAACAGCACCAAGCTCGAGATCATGAGTTGTGTAATTCACCTCGTGAACCTTCAATTGCCTCGATGCGTAAGCTATGACCTTCCCTCGTTGCATAAGAACACAACCAAGGCCTTGCTTAGATGCATCACAATACACGTGAAATCGTCGTTTCCATCGGGTAGGGTCAATATAGGAGCATTGCACAACTTATGCTTTAACGCTTCAAAAGCTTCTTCTTGCTCGGAACCCCACTCGAAGGGTTTATTCTTTTGTGTCAAAGTGGTGAGCGGTTTCGCGATCCTCGAGAAATTGGCAATGAAACGCGATAATAACCAGCAAGACCAAGAAAAGAACGAACTTCGGTAGGAGTTGTAGGAACACACCAATTCTTCACAGCTTCCACCTTTGCAGGATCAACGTGAATTCCTTGACTATTCACCACGTGTCCTAGAAATTGAACTTCCTCGAGCCAGAAATCACACTTCGAGAACTTTGCGTACAATTGCTCTTTCTTTAACAACTCAAGAACCAATCTCAAATGCAGCTCATGATCGGTGTTGGACTTGGAATAAATAAGTATGTCATCAATAAAAACGATCACAAACTTGTCTAGATAAGGCTTGCATACTCGGTTCATGAGATCCATGAAGACAGCAGGAGCATTGGTTAAACCAAAAGGCATCACCATAAACTCATAGTGTCCATAACGAGTACGAAAAGCGGTCTTTGGGATGTCATCCTCATGAACTCGTAATTGATGATATCCAGAACGTAGATCAATTTTCGAGAATATGGCAGCTCCTTGAAGTTGATCAAACAAGTCATCGATGCGAGGAAGAGGATAACGATTCTTGATGGTAAGTTTGTTAAGCTCGCGATAATCGATGCACATACGAAACGATCCATCTTTCTTCTTCACGAAAAGAACAGGTGCACCCCAAGGCGAAGAACTAGGACGGATGAAGCCCTTCTCGGACAGCTCTTGCAGTTGACAAGAGAGTTCTTGCATTTCCGATGGTGCAAGCCGATATGGTGACTTGGCCACGGGGTTTGCTCCCGGTATCAAGTCAATTTTAAACTCGACTTCACGCACGGGAGGTAACCCACTAAGGTCTTCGGGAAATACTTCAGGAAAGTCTCGTACGATAGGGACATCCTTAAGTTCTTTCCCTTTGACTTTCGTGTTGACCACATAAGCCAAGAAGGACATATACTTCTTGTTTAAGCATTTTCGGGCTTGGGTGCAAGACATGAGTTTAAGCCCTTTAGAAGATTTTTCACCGAACACCTTCAACGTATCTCCAGAGGGTAACGGTATACGAATGCACTTCTCGAACAAATGATCTCGGCATGGCATGGTGTTGGCTAACCAATCCATACCAATGATGACGTCAAAGCTCCCAAGTTTCATAGGGATAAGATCGATAAGAAAATCATGCGTGTCAAGACTTAAGATGCAATCACGAACGATAACGTCAACGGTAATGGTTCTCCATCGGCAACTTCAACAGTAAGAGGTCTTTCTAGTTTCGTATGTGGCTTAGCAAGTATGGGTTCAAACTCTAATGAAACAAAACTTTTATCGGCTCCAGAATCAAATAGGACATAGGCATAAGTTTTGTTAATAAGGAACATACCTGTTCAATTTTTAAGGTATTTAACAATACAGGTAGAATATGAAATGAATCGATCACAAAATTTAAGGGTGAGTTAACGTACCATTCACCACATCGTTGTTTGCTTGTGCTTGGTTAGCGTTGATGTTGAAAGCACGTCCTCGGGCTTGTGGAACATTACCCACAAGACGAGGGCATTGTGGGCGAAAATGACCAGGTTCCCCACAGTTGTAGCAAACACGGTTTGTGACCACAGCGGCATTGTTAGGTGCACGGTGGCAAGTCGCCACCAAATGACCATATTTACCGCATAAGGTGCAAATGCGGCATGGTTGATTCCCGGATGATGATACCTACACGTGTGCACATCGGTTGAGGACCAGCATAAGCCCTAGCCCCAGGCACTTGTGCCACAGGTGTAGCTGCAGGTACAAGTTGTCTTTGGGGTTGTTTGGGTGCAGCCACGGCATAGTTACGTGCCGGTGTGAACTTGCGCTTTTGTTGTTGTTGTGGCTGTTAGACGGTTCAGCTTTGGTCTCCTTAACCGCCTCGGTAGCCGTCTTCTCCATCTTCTTTGCACCCTTCACAGACATGGTGCCCGCTCTTATATGGTTCTCGGTGAGTTGAGCGGTGATTGTAATGGCTTCTTCCAAGGTTGTGGGTCGGCTACCCACCACAGCATCTTGAATTTGGGGTGGTACACCCTTAATGAACTTCTCGATGTTGCGGGGAACAGTGTCGACCATATGGGGCAGCAGTATACTCAACTCATGATGCCTAGTTGAGTAGGCCAAATGATCACCATCATTTTGTTTCAAATTCCAAAACTCCTTCCAACTTTTGCAATTCACTTCTTGGGCAGAACTTCGCGATGGCGATGTTCTTGAACTCCTCCCATGTAAGTGCTAGAATAGCATCGGGTCCACGATTCCTCTTCTCGCTATTCCACCAGGTAAGAGCCCTTTGTTGGAACATACTAGTGGCATAACGAACCTTGAGTGCATCGGGACACTCACAATTGATAAAGGTATTCTCCATGCTTTCAAACCACTCAAGAAGACCAGTGGCTCCTTCCTTGCCACTAAAACTAGGGGGCTTGCAAGAGCTGAAGTGTTTGAAGGTGCAAGTTTGATTATTCCCATGTTGATTGTTCCCGTTTTGATTGTTGCTATTCTCTCCATGACCATTTCCATTGTTGCTAGCGTTGGTCATTAAGGTGCTATTAAGTTCAGCAACCATGGTCGGAATGACAGCAGCCATTTGTCGAGCAATCATGGCGGCTAACTTACGATCGGAACTTCCACGCTTTCCATGATGACGAGACATGCTGGAATATACAAATGAGTTAGATATGAGAATTGGAATAACAAGGATTAATGTTCAACAAGGATAAGGCAAAAAGTTGTAAGGCACATGGAATGGTTCCATTTGGTAACGCATCACCATTTGGAAACGTTGACACGTCAAGGTAAGTTGACCCACTCGCCTTAGAAATTGTGTATGTTGACCATGGTTTATCACTCATCCCAGAAATCCCCAGGTAAGCATAACTAGTCCCGTAGGATTTATGCGATATGCTTGCCTTAGCCCGAGGGCCTTTTGCCAGGAAATCCAGAATACAGGTGCATGTGTCACACAAAGTCTTAGGTTATGAAATCAAAACCATGATGAGATTTACATAGATTAGACATAAGTCTAAAGATTCCATTCTTAAGCATAAGTATACGATTCCACGTGTTGACGAGAATAAGATTAAGAAGTTTCATTTGTCGGGGAGAGTCAATGAGTCAAAGTTAAGTTTAGGGAGACAAGTAACAAAATTTAGACAATTACAAGGCAACCTATGCTAAGGCATCAAGTTGCACATAAAGTATAGCATTATGTAGCATGTAACAATATATATATTTCCAAGAATATAAATATTATCCTATGAGGTTCATGCATAAGCTATAGTCTAGGTCACCATTACTAATAACCTAAATCCCTATAGTTATGGGCTCTGATACCAATCTGTCACACCCCAACCTTGACGGCGGAATCGTCGAGATGTGAGGGTTAAGATTGTTCACAGCCACATAACCTATATATTAAGTGTAAATATTAAAATTATAAGTTTCAAAAGTCATTACAAACATAAGTCTCAAAACATGAAGTAATCCCAATAAAACAAAACGTAGCATAACATTTATTTATTTAACTAGGTCCAAGTCCTAGTTTATTCCAAGCTTCAAAAGTCCACTTTAAACTTGAGGATTTCCTGAAACATGATAAAAATAAGAGTCAACTAAAAATAGTTGGTGAGTTTCCAAGGGTTTCATACATAATATGAAAAAGAAAGTTACAAGTAGCAATTCATGTCATAGGTTATAAGCTAGTAAGGTTATAGAACACATATCGTTACAACCAAACCTCGACTTGATTACAAGTATAAAAGATTGGCTAAGTGTATTTGGTTCCCTAGTGCACAAGCATACGGCTCCTAGGAGTCGGCAATACATCGACTTTAGCACCAAATAGGCTTGTCAGGCCCAAAGATCTAAGACGTCGCCAGGCTAGCAATAGTTAATGATTGTAAACAAACTATGTATCTCATATAAACACTTACAATAAACAAATAACCATGACAAAATATAAGTTGAATTGCACGTGATTTACAAGTCTCAAATGTGTATAAGTGTATCATGTATACGCTATCATGTTTCACCCCAAGTTAGTGTAAAAAAATATGAAAAAGGGGCAAGAAAACTCACGTGATAATATGTATATAATGGAGATTATTTAAGAATAGTAAACGTCGTTCCAAGATGAACGTCACAAGGCACCTAAACATATGTAATTACAAGATTTAAGTTTAATAATTGAATTATTGATTTAACGAGAGTTAAAATTTCGAGTGGAGTTTGAGGATCTTTGTAGTCGTCTAAAAAAATGTACAAAGATATATACCATTTGTGTAAATTATTATATAAAAAAAATAACATTAATTCAACGATAATAACTAGTGAAGTTTAAATATAAACTTGAATAAATATATGAAATAATCAAAATTTTAACGATAATAACTTAATAGTAATATTTGGACCAATAATAATTTATTAATTTATCATTCAAAGTCCATTTTAATAGAAATTATCCAAGAACATCCTTTGTTAAAATTTTTTTTTTTAAATTAATTAATTAACTTTAGAAAAAATTATAGAAAATAATTTGATGTCTTTGAAAAATATTTAGAGTTTACAAAAAACCCTATATTTATTAAAAATTTTCTATAATTTATTAAGGGCTGAAAAGCCTTTAAAAAAATGTTTGAGGGTGCCCGGTTCGAACCCGGGACCTCTAGGTGGTGATGAGAGCATTAACCAGTGAACCAAGGCATCCAGCCGCGGTAGATCTTGGTTTTTAAACATTAAAAACCCATATAAACAAAACCCCAATTCATAAGAACCCTAGTTCGAATTTGAATCAAATTAGGCGTTAATCGATGTTGTTAATGGTAAAGATCATGGGGCTTTTGTTCCCCATGTAAAATCGAGCATGTACATGTATTTAATTACCCGATTCGAAGATGTGTTGATGATGAACAGACGAAGTTTCAACCGAAGAACAAGTCGCGACCGTGAGTGCAAATAGTTCAAGTAATCTTCAATGATATTCAAATCAAAGGTGCAGATAGCTTCGTGTGATGGTCTGGACTCAAAGCCCTCTGTCAATTTTGATCTTTGAACACAATAGGGTAGTGTTCGACTAGTGTGCAGGTCGCGATGAGGATGATGCTTAAATTCGTTGATTATGTTTGATTCAGGTGAAATTGAAAGGTGTAACGAATGGAGATAGACAGAAGATTGATTGTACTCAGTTAATTCGATTATATTGTGTTTTAATGACAAAACGGTCATGAGTTAAAAGAGTTTCGGTTATATGATCGAATTGACTTGGTAACCGATGTATAACTCGATTTTTAAGTGCATTCAAGTTCGAAGCACGTATGCGAAGCGTCGGATAAAGTTCGGCTACGAAACAACCGTTTTTTTGATGTTTTAATCTCGCCGGACTTTGGCCGGAGTGTGGCCGGAGTCGCGGCCGGAATTACGGGAATGGGCGGGGGTTTGGGTTGAAAGTTTGAAATGTTACACTTTGGCCCCTTTTAGTTTAACAGTTAACATTTCATGCTTAAAGTTCTATATTAAGTTTCCAAATTGACAAAAACAACCCCTAAGCTTAAATTTAAGTTTATAATTTAAATATGGTTAAGTTTATAAATCTTATTATTAGTAATCTCATTATTACTAATACTATTATTCAATATTATTACTTATTATTATATTTATTTTATTAATATTAACCTTATTATTATTATACATACTTAACATTTCATGAAACCCAATTACAATAAATAATAAACACAAACAATCACAAAAGTTTCAAAATTGACAAAGATAACCTTTGTAAGAGTAAACGAAGTTAACTTTTAGTTAACAAAAAATACGAGATGTTACACCTTGAGAAGACATCATCAAGTTAGGATGAAAACCACACTTGATGACCATTCTCATTCTTGATCTTCAACTTACCAAGTCGTAATCAAGTGACGAGAAACATGTACTAACTGCAGGATGAAACAATGTTAGTGTTTCGACCTATCAAGCCAAAGCATGATCTTTGAACTTGAAAGGAGACCCGATCGCTCTAGTTGAAGTTGATTCCAAGCGGGAGCATTAAATTCTTAAAATGATTTCTTTCCCTTTATTCTTATTTGATTTGATCTAGCTATATCGAACCATTATTCCCTATTATCAACTTTCATTTGAGATATCATCAACACATGCTCGCGTGATGGTAGTCTTCTTAAACAATCTTTCTACTAAATAAAGACATTATCAACTGTGGTATGTCTTTCTAGTCATACGAATGTCTCGACTGTACTTATGGGTTTGATGAATTACATATGCAATCTATATTTGGAAATTTGTTACCTTGCAAAACATGGTTACAAATGTGTGTCTTATTGTTGCGTTACTTCTTGAATCACTTTTGAAACCTTAACCTTGGAAATCTTTAAAACTCTATCTTGGTTTCGACTAACGAGACTCGTTATTACTTACATTGTGACGTGGGGGTTCATAAACCTTCGTAACTTGTAGTCATGGGTTGGCATAAAGGAAAAGACGTAACTTGGTATGTATCCAAGTGTCTTACCTTCACATATGACAAGACCTAACATTCGTGATCCTATGATCTCCTGTTTAACTTTTCTTTCACCAAAATTCCTCTTATATTAGATGTCATTATAGACCGATTGGCTAATTGCATATTAACTCATGTGGGATAACGGGTCGAGAAATTGACTTGTATCTATCTCAAATGGTCGTATACCGTAGTATGTCGGTAAATATCGATCGTTAATTTTAATGATCGATTCTTTTTCTGCTATTAGCTATGTTTCTAGTCATCGTTGTGAACTCATTCCAAAATCTTCGCATATCATATTATTCTTAGACCGATGGTTGGTCAAAGGAGAAATACATATTACAAGGTATGCGTTAAGATCGTTTCATATAGTGACGTTGGGACTCTTAAATCCCAACGGTTAACCTTTCTTATCATCGTTGGTCTTTTATTGATTTTTTTAGACATCATCTTACTATGAAATTATATTGTGGCTTATAAGTCTAACATACCACGGTAACTCGTCATCGTTTTCCAACGTTTCATCTCAAAATGTCTCGCGTTTATTATGTTAAGAATCTTGTAAGATTCCATCTGTAATCAAACGTCTGTCACTGGCCGTTGTACATTACCTTTCATTATAATTCCTTTGTTCATCTAAGTTCATTTTTAATTTCGGGACGAAATTCTTTAAGTTGGGGAGACTGTAACATCTCGTATATTTCGCTAACTAAAAGTTAACTTTATTTTCCTTGTAGAGACTAATTATGCTACTTATAAAACCTTATGGTTCATTCATGCTTATTTTCTTATTGTATATAATTTGTTTAATAACTATAATAATAATAATAAAAATGATAATAACAATAACTGAGAATAATAACAATAATAATGATATTGTTAATAATAATAATAATTTGTAAAAATTATTAAACTTAAAATATATAAAACTTTATTTTAAAAGTCAAGGGTTAGTTTTGTCAATTTATAAACCTTAAAACAAAGTTTAAGACATAAAATGATAAAATCAAAATAAAAGGGACCATTGTGTAAATTTTCAAAAATCAAATCTTTTTCTTTTTCTCTCTCCCCGTAAAACCGGCGGAGCTCCGGCCAAACTCCGGCCGAGCTCCGGCCACTTCAAAACCGCAAAATTTATTGTTTTCGAGACCCAAAACCATTCCCCAATCCTTCCTGTTACAGCTTCGAACTTGAATGCACTTTAATTTCGTTTAATAAACGGTTACCAACACGATTCAATCACATAACCGAAACATCTTCAACCCACTAGCCGTTCGGGCATTAACACTTCTTTATAGGCTAATTAAACTAACCTAAACGATACTATACCATTCGTTAATCGAGCACCACACTCAATTACATCAAAAACAAACACAATCTTTGAATATGAGCTTCATCATTGTCGTGAACCTGCAACTTAGTAGGGGCCACTGTCCAAGCAATTTGGACCAAAATTAGCAAGGGGCTTTTGGTCCAGTACACAAATCGAAGCTTCATACACGATTAATTGAGTTATCATCAAGAATTAACCATCGGTCGATCATCATTCGGTTGCGAGGTGTTCATTGTCGTGTGTATCATCAATATCTAATCAAAACGGGTAATTGAACTCACCTAAACAATCTTTTTATCATGGAAAACAAAAGCCCCATGAATATATTCGCTATCAACATCGAATTGATGCTCAATTTGGTTCGGCTAATTCTAGGGTTCTTCGGGTTTTGAGGAAAGTTTTTAAGTGTGTTTAAATGATTATGGAACCACATAAACCGCGGCTTAGAGCCTTGGTTCATTGGTTCCCCATCCACATGCTAATCTTGAGGACCAGGGTTCGAAACCGGGCACCCTCAAACAGTTTTTTTGGGCCTTTTCAGCCTCAAATTAATTGTAGAAAATTTTTAAAAAAATATAAAAATAGTTTTTGCAAACCTTAAAAATTCCATGAACACCAAATAAAATTCTGAATTTTTCTAGTAATTTTAAAAATTAAATAACTTGTTTTAAAAACATTTTAACAACATTATTTTGGTTAAATCCTATTAAAAGTGGGTCTCAACTAATAAATTAGTTTCGGTTCAAACGTTATTCCTTTAAAAATCATGGTTATCTTAAAATGTTTATTTAAATTTAAACCTTGATTACAAATGATTTCTTTTAAAAATAATAAATAATTATTTATATGCTTATGGACTTGATACAATAATTTTAAAAATCATTTAAAATAATAATGGACATAATATTATCTTTATTAATCTCTAAAATTTGGGAAATTATATACTATTCTTAGAAAATTATTAGGATTAATTACATCATTATTATCTAATTTCATTTCTAAAATACTTAATCATATAAACCTATATAATCCTTCTAATGGAATGAAAATGTAAATAACTACATTATAAACTTATTGCTTAGCAAAAACCTTAAAATATTAATACCCTAATTCTTGTGAACATTAATCGTATTGTTAACCTTAATCTTATCTTGTAAAATATATATTTAGGTGCTTGTAATGGATACTTTGGATTTATCTTTTGGATCTTACGTTAATCTTTTATATCATCTTGTAATGCCTATATCGATGTGAGTATTTCCATATCCCTTTTTGCTTATTTTCACACTTTGAGGTGAAACATGTTAACTTATTATCATTGCACTTGTAAACTTATTTGAGACTTGTAATCTTTATGGCAATTCATCATGCAAGGTTGTGGTTAGTTGAACTTTTGTGGTTACCATGTTATGGCATTATATGTACAATCATTAACTATTGCTAGCCCAGCGAAGTCATAGATCTATGGGCCAGACAAGCCTGCTTGGTTGATCCAAGTACACTTAGCTGATCGTATAATCTTGTAAACGTTTGAGACTTGTAAAACTTTGTCGAGGTTTGATTGTTGCATACTTCATAACATCCCTAATCACTTTATTCTCTAACTTACGACTTGAATTGCCATCTTTTTATACCTATGTATTGAAAACTGTGGAATGCTCACCAACATTTTTATGTTGACCTTTTATTTTTAACATGTTTCAGGAATACCCCAAGTATGTGTTCTACTCTTTGAAGCTTATCACATCTAGGATTGGACCTAGAAATAAAATGGATGATCATGTTATTTGTAGCATTTGTACATGATGTATTCTTTGTTGAAACTTTTGCTTGTAATGTTACAATTGAATCTTATGATTAATATATCTGGATTTAATAAATAGCCTTATGTGGCGGTGAACAATCGTAACCCTCACATCTCGACGTTTCCGCCATCAAGGTTGGGGTGTGACAGATTGGTATCAGAGCCCATAACTATAGGGATTTAGGTTATTGGAAATGGTGACCTAGACTATAGTTGCATGAACCTCATAGAAAGATCATTATACTCTTGTGCTTACTTATTGTTTGCATGCTACATAATGCTATATCTTTTGTGCAACTTGATGCCTTAGCATAATGTTTAAAACCTAGTTACTTGTCTCCCTAAACTTAACTTTAAACTCTTTGATTCTGCCCGACAAATGAACTTCCTAAACTTATTCTCAACGACATGTGGAATCTACACTTATCGTCGTGGGTTCAATTACTTAGACTCTATGTCTAATCTATGTAAATCTCATCAAGGTTTTGATTCATAAACCAAAGAAATTTGTGTGACACATAAACACCTGTATTCTGGATTTCCTGGCAAAAGGCCTTCGGGCTAAGACAAGCATATCGTATAAATCTCATTGTGAGATCAGTTATGCTTACCTGGGGATTTCTGGGATGAGTGATAAACTATGGTCAACATACACAAGTTTCTAAGGCAAATGGGTCAATTTACCTTGACGTGTCAACGTTTCCAAATGACAATGCGTTACCAAATGGAACCATCCGGTTTATATTTAGAATATCGAAAATCGTTGATTCCTTGGACTGGTTTATCACCAAAGTTTCAATATCTTCTCATTTTTAACATATATAATGTTCCTGTTAATATTGAACCATTCTAACATTTCAATTCTATATTAAACATCGCTACACGTTGGGCGTTTCATGTATCTATTTCTATACCTGACCAACGTGTGCATGACTCTTAATATATCCAAAGATATTGGGAATCTAAACCGAATGGCCTTCAAAAAAAAATTAAACCGTTACTATGGTCCTCAAGCCTTTAAGGATGTGTCCCATAATTAAGAACATGAAATGCTGTAGGTGGGATTCCTACATCTCGGGATACTTTGTCTAGACAAAGTGAAAATAGTGATCTGATTCGATCATTGAATCCGTTACTTGACTTGAAACCCTTGAGATGAGTGACCGCTTATAGGTACGCATGTCTTTAATAAGGTTATGGCTGATCTCATATCTTGAGAAGTCCATATATTCCATTCGATTGTGAATCGAATGTTCACATCTCATTATGATATTGAATCATTCTTGTCCTTGATTTTTCCTTCCTGATTTAAATTATTCAAGATTTGAACACCATCATAACAAATTCTGCTATCTCGAACTTTGATCTTAAGCTAGTAAGCATGATTTTTCCTTTTGTTACATTGATGTAACTTGAAATTTTCCGAATTCTAATTGATATCATTTTCCTTTCGTCATTAAGTCAAACTTCGTACCGTCTACACCGTGAGAGATGCAAGTGTTTGCAAGCCAACCTATGACTAAGAACACTCGTATCTCCTAAATGACTCTAACTCATCAAAACAGGGGTGATCCCTTACTTGATGATTCTCTATTCGTTTCGATAAATGGTTTCAATTGTGATTTATAAAATTTCATCCTTTGGATCGGGGTGATTTCCTATCCCGAGGATTGATTTCAATTATTTTCTTTGGAATGACATTTCACAAATGACATGATCTCACCAAAATAGGATTGAAACCCGTACTTTGGTGACAAATGCCAATCTTCGATTGTTTCTTGCTATTATCAATCATCAAGATAGGCGTGAGTTCCATACCTTGATGATAGTATTATATTTATGAATTGTATTTGTTCAAATGAGACGACTTCATCAAAGTAGGAGTGAATTCTGGATTTTGTGAAGAAGTTCATCTTGTTATATTTTGTTTTTGTAAAACTTCACCGTTAAGATAGGAGTGATGTCCCTTACTTAATGGTGAGTTACCTCATTTTATTTCTGTGGATCCTCAACAAGTTGGATCGTTGGGATCGAGCTTTTGATTGGTAAGTAGAGGTCATACCTTGTGTCACACCCCAACCTTGATGGCGGAATCGTCGAGATGTGAGGGTTAAGATTGTTCACAGCCACATAACGCTATATTTAAGTGTAAATATTAAAATTATAAGTTTCACAAGTCATTTCAAACATAAGTCTCAAAACATGAAGTAATCCCAAATAACACAAAACGTAGCATAACATTTATTTATTTAACTAGGTCCAAGTCCTAGTTTTATTTCCAAGCTGCAAAAGTCCACTTTAAACTTGGGGATTTCCTGAAACATGATAAAAATAAGAGTCAACTGAAAATAGTTGGTGAGTTTCCAAGGGTTTCATACATAATATGAAAAAGAAAGTTACAAGTAGCAATTCATGTCATAGGTTATAAGCTAGTAAGGTTATAGAACATATCGTTACAACCAAACTCGACTTGATTACAAGTATAAAAGATTGGCTAAGTGTATTTGGTTCCCTAGTGCACAAGCATACGGCTCCTAGGAGTCGGCAATACATCGACTTTAGCACCAAATAGGCTTGTCAGGCCCAAAGATCTAAGACGTCGCCAGGCTAGCAATAGTTAATGATTGTAGACAAACTATGTATCTCATATAAACACTTACAATAAACAAATAACCATGACAAAATAATAAGTTGAATTGCACGTGATTTACAAGTCTCAAATGTGTATAAGTGTATCATGTATACGCTATCATGTTTCACCCCAAGTTAGTGTAAAAAAATATGAAAAAGGGGCAAGAAAAAACTCACGTGATAATATGTATATAATGGAGATTATTTAAGAATAGTAAACGTCGTTCCAAGATGAACGTCACAAGGCACCTAAACATATGTAATTACAAGATTAAGTTTATAATTGAATTATTGATTTAACGAGAGTTAAAATTTCGAGTGGAGTTTGAGGATCTTTGTAGTCGTCTAAAAAAATGTACAAAGATATATACCATTTGTGTAAATTATTATATAAAAAAAATAACATTAATTCAACGATAATAACTAGTGAAGTTTAAATATAAACTTGAATAAATATATGAAATAATCAAAATTTTAACGATAATAACTTAATAGTAATATTTGGACCAATAATAATTTATTAATTTATCATTCAAAGTCCATTTTAATAGAAATTATCCAAGAACATCCTTTGTTAAAATTTTTTTTTTTTTTTAAATTAATTAATTAGCTTTAGAAAAAATTATAGAAAATAATTTGATGTCTTTGAAAAATATTTAGAGTTTACAAAAACCCTTATATTTATTAAAAATTTTCTATAATTTATTTAAGGGCTGAAAAGCCTTTAAAAAAATGTTTGAGGGTGCCCGGGTTCGAACCCGGGACCTCTAGGTGGTGATGAGAGCATTTAACCAGTGAACCAAGGCATCCAGCCGCGGTAGATCTTGGTTTTTAAACATTAAAAACCCATATAAACAAAACCCCCATTTCATAAGAACCCTAGTTCGAATTTGAATCAAATTAGGCGTTAAATCGATGTGTTAATGGTAAAGATCATGGGGCTTTTGTTCCCCATGTAAAATCGAGCATGTACATGTATTTAATTACCCGATTCGAAGATGTGTGATGATGAACAGACGAAGTTTCAACCGAAGAACAAGTCGCGACCGTGAGTGCAAATAGTTCAAGTAATCTTCAATGATATTCAAATCAAAGGTGCAGATAGCTTCGTGTGATGGTCTGGACTCAAAGCCCTCTGTCAATTTTGATCATTGAACACAATAGGGTAGTGTTCGACTAGTGTGCAGGTCGCGATGAGGATGATGCTTAAATTCATGATTATGTTTGATTCAGGTGAAATTGAAAGGTGTAAACGATTGGAGATAGACAGAAGTGATTGTACTCAGTTAATTCGATTATTATTGTGTTTTAATGACAAAACGGTCATGAGTTAAAAGAGTTTCGGTTATATGATCGAATTGACTTGGTAACCGATGTATAACTCGATTTTTAAGTGCATTCAAGTTCGAAGCACGTATGCGAAGCGATTCGGATAAAGTTCGGTACGAAACAACCTTTTTTTTGATGTTTTAATCTCGCCGGACTTTGGCCGGAGTGTGGCCGGAGTCGCGGCGGAATTACGGGAATGGGGGGGGGTTTGGGTTGAAAGTTTGAAATGTTACACTTTGGCCCCTTTTAGTTTAACAGTTAACATTTCATGCTTAAAGTTCTATATTAAGTTTCCAAATTGACAAAAACAACCCCAAGCTTAAATTTAAGTTTATAATTTAAATATGGTTAAGTTTATAAATCTTTATTATTAGTAATCTCATTATTAAATACTATTATTCAATATTATTACTTATTATTATATTTACTTTTATTAATATTAACCTTATTATTATTATACATACTTAACATTTCATGAAACCCAATTACAATAAATAATAAACACAAACAATCACAAAAGTTTCAAAATTGACAAAGATAACCTTTGTAAGAGTAAACGAAGTTAACTTTTAGTAACAAAAAATACGAGATGTTACAGTCTCCCCAACTTAAAAGAATTTCGTCCCGAAATTAAAAGAAAACTATACAAATAAGAACGGGTATCTCCTCTTCATGTGCTCCTCGCGTTCCCAAGTAAATTCAGCGCCACGTTTATTTTCCCAACGAACCTTGACGATTGGGGTTGTTGTGGTTCTAGTCTTCTTCATAATGCGATCCATGATCTCAACAGGCTTCTCGACAAAATATAATGACTCGTCAATCTGATGTCTTCCAACGGAACATGCAGACTTTCGTCAGCCAAGCATTTTCTCAAATTTGAGACGTGAAATACGGGATGAATTCCACTAAGGTCGGAAGGTAACTCTAGTTTATAAGCCACTTTCCCAATCCTTTTCAGGATTTTGAAAGGTCCTACAAACCTTGGAGCCAGTTTGCCCTTCTTTCCAAAACGAACCACCCCTTTCCATGGTGAAACCTTGAGAAGAACCATCTCCCCAACTTGGAATTCTAATGGCTTACGTCGCTTATCAGCATAACTCTTTTGACGACTTCTCGCCACTTCAAGGTTCTTGCAAATAATAGAAACTTTATCGGTCGTCTCTTGTATAAGTTCAGGACCAGTGATGAAGTTTTCACCAATGTCGGTCCAACAGATCGGTGAACGACATTTTCGACCATAAAGTGCTTCAAACGGTGCCATCTTGATACTCGAGTGGTAACTATTGTTATACGAAAATTCCGCGAGCGGTAGATGTATCCCAATCTCCACCAAAGTCAAGAACACAGAGACGTAGCAAATCTTCTAAAGTTTGGATCGTTCGCTCGGTTCGACCATCAGTTTGAGGATGGTAAGCCGTGCTTAGATCTAATTGTGTACCAAAAGTTCTTGCATAGACGACCAAAAATGTGAAGTGAAACGAGCATCTCGGTCGGATATAATGTGCAGAGGTACCCCATGGCGACTTACAATCTCATCAACGTATATACGAGCTAACTTTGATGTATTGTAGGTGTCGCGTATGGGTATGAAATGTGCCGACTTGGTCAATCGGTCAACGATCACCCATATGCTATCGTGTCCTCGAGAGGTTCGGGGTAGCTTTGTTATGAAGTCCATGGATATGTGTTCCCATTTCCACATAGGGATCTCGGGTTGCTCAAGTAATCCACTTGGACGTTGATGTTCGGCTTTAACTTTCGTACATGTGAGGCACTTAGCTACATAACTCGCTATGTCTTTCTTCATTCCAGGCCACCATATTGACCACGTAGGTCCATGTACATCTTATCGGAACCGGATGAATAGAATAACGAGTTTGATGAGCTTCGTTCATAATAAAGGTACGAATGTTATCGCGATTTGGAACCCAAATACGATTGGCGAAGTACATCAATCCATTGGATTTCGTTTCCAATTGGGTTAGAAGATTATGCTCCAACTCATCTTTCATTCTCCCTTCTCGTTGAATATTTGTTGAGCCTCCAGGATGCTAGACTCGATGTCACTATCTATTCTCAGGTTTTGTAGTAGTACGGTGGTCTCATTGACATCTAGTCGAATTTCAGTATCGAACTCACCCAATGTGTCAAACCATTGACGTCGATCTCGAATTTCTTGAAATGAGATCATCTTGTTGTGAATCTTTCGGCTCAGTGCATCGGCCACAACGTTTGCCTTACCAGGATGGTAACGAATGTCACAATCATAGTCACTAATCAACTCCACCCAACGACGTTGTCTCATATGAGATCTTTTTGATTGAAAACGTGTTGAGGCTTTTGTGATCGGTGTAGACTATACATTGCGTACCATACAAGTAGTGCCTCCAAATCTTCAAAGCAAATACAACAGCACCAAGCTCGAGATCATGAGTTGTGTAATTCACCTCGTGAACCTTCAATTGCCTCGATGCGTAAGCTATGACCTTCCCTCGTTGCATAAGAACACAACCAAGGCCTTGCTTAGATGCATCACAATACACGGTGAAATCGTCGTTTCCATCGGGTAGGGTCAATATAGGAGCATTGCACAACTTATGCTTTAACGCTTCAAAAGCTTCTTCTTGCTCGGAACCCCACTCGAAGGGTTTATTCTTTTGTGTCAAAGTGGTGAGCGGTTTCGCGATCCTCGAGAAATTGGCAATGAAACGCCGATAATAACCAGCAAGACCAAGAAAAGAACGAACTTCGGTAGGAGTTGTAGGAACACACCAATTCTTCACAGCTTCCACCTTTGCAGGATCAACGTGAATTCCTTGACTATTCACCACGTGTCCTAGAAATTGAACTTCCTCGAGCCAGAAATCACACTTCGAGAACTTTGCGTACAATTGCTCTTTCTTTACAACTCAAGAACCAATCTCAAATGCAGCTCATGATCGGTGTTGGACTTGGAATAATAAGTATGTCATCAATAAAAACGATCACAAACTTGTCTAGATAAGGCTTGCATACTCGGTTCATGAGATCCATGAAGACAGCAGGAGCATTGGTTAAACCAAAAGGCATCACCATAAACTCATAGTGTCCATAACGAGTACGAAAAGCGGTCTTTGGGATGTCATCCTCATGAACTCGTAATTGATGATATCCAGAACGTAGATCAATTTTCGAGAATATGGCAGCTCCTGAAGTTGATCAAACAAGTCATCGATGCGAGGAAGAGGATAACGATTCTTGATGGTAAGTTTGTTAAGCTCGCGATAATCGATGCACATACGAAACGATCCATCTTTCTTCTTCACGAAAAGAACAGGTGCACCCCAAGGCGAAGAACTAGGACGGATGAAGCCCTTCTCGGACAGCTCTTGCAGTTGACAAGAGAGTTCTTGCATTTCCGATGGTGCAAGCCGATATGGTGACTTGGCCACGGGGTTTGCTCCGGTATCAATCAATTTTAAACTCGACTTCACGCACGGGAGGTAACCCACTAAGGTCTTCGGGAAATACTTCAGGAAAGTCTCGTACGATAGGGACATCCTTAAGTTCTTTCCCTTTGACTTTCGTGTTGACCACATAAGCCAAGAAGGACATATACTTCTTGTTTAAGCATTTTCGGGCTTGGGTGCAAGACATGAGTTTAAGCCCTTTAGAAGATTTTTCACCGAACACCTTCAACGTATCTCCAGAGGGTAACGGTATACGAATGCACTTCTCGAAACAAATGATCTCGGCATGGTGTTTGGCTAACCAATCCATACCAATGATGACGTCAAAGCTCCCAAGTTTCATAGGGATAAGATCGATAAGAAAATCATGCGTGTCAAGACTTAAGATGCAATCACGAACGATAACGTCAACGGTAATGGTTCTCCATCGGCAACTTCAACAGTAAGAGGTCTTTCTAGTTTCGTATGTGGCTTAGCAAGTATGGGTTCAAACTCTAATGAAACAAAACTTTTATCGGCTCCAGAATCAAATAGGACATAGGCATAAGTTTTGTTAATAAGGAACATACCTGTTCAATTTTTAAGGTATTTAACAATACAGGTAGAATATGAAATGAATTCGATCACAAAATTTAAGGGTGAGTTAACGTACCATTCACCACATCGTTGTTTGCTTGTGCTTGGTTAGCGTTGATGTTGAAAGCACGTCCTCGGGCTTGTGGAACATTACCCACAAGACGAGGGCATTGTGGGCGAAAATGACCAGGTTCCCCACAGTTGTAGCAAACACGGTTTGTGACCACAGCGGCATTGTTAGGTGCACGGTGGCAAGTCGCCACCAAATGACCATATTTACCGCATAAGGTGCAAATGCGGCATGGTTGATTCCCGGATGATGATACCTACACGTGTTGCACATCGGTGAGGACCAGCATAAGCCCTAGCCCCAGGCACTTGTGCCACAGTGTGTAGCTGCAGGTACAAGTTGTCTTTGGGGTTGTTTGGGTGCAGCCACGGCATAGTTACGTGCCGGTGTGAACTTGCGCTTTTGTTGTTGTTGGCTGTTAGACGGTTCAGCTTTGGTCTCCTTAACCGCCTCGGTAGTCGTCTTCTCATCTTCTTTGCACCCTTCACAAACATGGTGCCCGCTCTTATATGGTTCTCGGTGAGTTGAGCGGTGATTGTAATGGCTTCTTCCAAGGTTGTGGGTCGGCTACCCACCACAGCATCTTGAATTTGGGGTGGTACACCCTTAATGAACTTCTCGATGTTGCGGGGAACAGTGTCGACCATATGGGGCAGCAGTATACTCAACTCATGATGCCTAGTTGAGTAGGCCAAATGATCACATCATTTTGTTTCAAATTCCAAAACTCTTCTTCCAACTTTTGCAATTCACTTCTTGGGCAGAACTTCGCGATGGCGATGTTCTTGAACTCCTCCCATGTAAGTGCTAGAATAGCATCGGGTCCACGATTCCTCTTCTCGCTATTCCACCAGGTAAGAGCTCTTTGTTGGAACATACTAGTGGCATAACGAACCTTGAGTGCATCGGGACACTCACAATTGATAAAGGTATTCTCATGCTTTCAAACCACTCAAGAAGACCAGTGGCTCCTTCCTTGCCACTAAAACTAGGGGGCTTGCAAGAGCTGAAGTGTTTGAAGGTGCAAGTTTGATTATTCCCATGTTGATTGTTCCCGTTTTGATTGTTGCTATTATCTCCATGACCATTTCCATTGTTGCTAGCGTTGGTCATTAAGGTGCTATTAAGTTCAGCAACCATGGTCGGAATGACAGCAGCCATTTGTCGAGCAATCATGGCGGCTAACTTACGATCGGAACTTCCACGCTTTCCATGATGACGAGACATGCTGGAATATACAAATGAGTTAGATATGAGAATTGGAATAACAAGGATTAATGTTCAACAAGGATAAGGCAAAAAGTTGTAAGGCACATGGAATGGTTCCATTTGGTAACGCATCACCATTTGGAAACGTTGACACGTCAGGTAAGTTGACTCACTCGCCTTAGAAATTGTGTATGTTGACCATGGTTTATCACTCATCCAGAAATCCCCAGGTAAGCATAACTAGTCCCGTAGGATTTATGCGATATGCTTGCCTTAGCCCGAGGGCCTTTTGCCAGGAAATCCAGAATACAGGTGTCCATGTGTCACACAAAGTTCTTAGGTTATGAAATCAAAACCATGATGAGATTTACATAGATTAGACATAAGTCTAAAGATTCCATTCTTAAGCATAAGTATACGATTCCACGTGTTGACGAGAATAAGATAAGAAGTTTCATTTGTCGGGGAGAGTCAATGAGTCAAAGTTAAGTTTAGGGAGACAAGTAACAAAATTTAGACAATTACAAGGCAACCTATGCTAAGGCATCAAGTTGCACATAAAGTATAGCATTATGTAGCATGTAACAATATATATATTTCCAAGAATATAAATATTATCCTATGAGGTTCATGCATAAGCTATAGTCTAGGTCACCATTACTAATAACCTAAATCCCTATAGTTATGGGCTCTGATACCAATCTGTCACACCCCAACCTTGACGGCGGAATCGTCGAGATGTGAGGGTTAAGATTGTTCACAGCCACATAACGCTATATTTAAGTGTAAATATTAAAATTATAAGTTTCACAAGTCATTTCAAACATAAGTCTCAAAACATGAAGTAATCCCAAATAACAAAAAACGTAGCATAACATTTATTTATTTAACTAGGTCCAAGTCCTAGTTTTATTTCCAAGCTGCAAAAGTCCACTTTAAACTTGAGGATTTCCTGAAACATGATAAAAATAAGAGTCAACTAAAAATAGTTGGTGAGTTTCCAAGGGTTTCATATAATATGAAAAAGAAAGTTACAAGTAGCAATCATGTCATAGGTTATAAGCTAGTAAGGTTATAGAACACATATCGTTACAACCAAACCTCGACTTGATTACAAGTATAAAAGATTGGCTAAGTGTATTTGGTTCCCTAGTGCACAAGCATACGGCTCCTAGGAGTCGGCAATACATCGACTTTAGCACCAAATAGGCTTGTCAGGCCCAAAGATCTAAGACGTCGCCAGGCTAGCAATAGTTAATGATTGTAAACAACTATGTATCTCATATAAACACTTACAATAAACAAATAACCATGACAAAATAATAAGTTGAATTGCACGTGATTTACAAGTCTCAAATGTGTATAAGTGTATCATGTATACGCTATCATGTTTCACCCCAAGTTAGTGTAAAAAAATATGAAAAAGGGGCAAGAAAACTCACGTGATAATATGTATATAATGGAGATTATTTAAGAATAGTAAACGTCGTTCCAAGATGAACGTCACAAGGCACCTAAACATATGTAATTACAAGATTTAAGTTTAATAATTGAATTATTGATTAACGAGAGTTAAAATTTCGAGTGGAGTTTGAGGATCTTTGTAGTCGTCTAAAAAAATGTACAAAGATATATACCATTTGTGTAAATTATATATAAAAAAAATAACATTAATTCAACGATAATAACTAGTGAAGTTTAATATAAACTTGAATAAATATATGAAATAATCAAAATTTTAACGATAATAACTTAATAGTAATATTTGGACAATAATAATTTATTAATTTATCATTCAAAGTCCATTTTAATAGAAATTATCCAAGAACATCCTTTGTTAAAATTTTTTTTTTTTTTAATTAATTAATTAGCTTTAGAAAAAATTATAGAAAATAATTTGATGTCTTTGAAAAATATTTAGAGTTTACAAAAAACCCTTATTTATTAAAAATTTTCTATAATTTATTTAAGGGCTGAAAAGCCTTTAAAAAAATGTTTGAGGGTGCCGGGTTCGAACCCGGGACCTCTAGGTGGTGATGAGAGCATTTAACCAGTGAACCAAGGCATCCAGCCGCGGTAGATCTTGGTTTTTAAACATTAAAAACCCATATAAACAAAACCCCAATTCATAAGAACCCTAGTTCGAATTTGAATCAAATTAGGCGTTAAATCGATGTTGTTAATGTAAAGATCATGGGGCTTTTGTTCCCCATGTAAAATCGAGCATGTACATGTATTTAATTACCCGATTCGAAGATGTGTGATGATGAACAGACGAAGTTTCAACCGAAGAACAAGTCGCGACCGAGTGAAATAGTTCAAGTAATCTTCAATGATATTCAAATCAAAGGTGCAGATAGCTTCGTGTGTGATGGTCTGGACTCAAAGCCCTCTGTCAATTTTGATCTTGAACACAATAGGGTAGTGTTCGACTAGTGTGCAGGTCGCGATGAGGATGATGCTTAAATTCGTTGATTATGTTTGATTCAGGTGAAATTGAAAGGTGTAAACGAATGGAGATAGACAGAAGATTGATTGTACTCAGTTAATTCGATTATTATTGTGTTTTAATGACAAAACGGTCATGAGTTAAAAGAGTTTCGGTTATATGATCGAATTGACTTGGTAACCGATGTATAACTCGATTTTTAAGTGCATTCAAGTTCGAAGCACGTATGCGAAGCGATTCGGATAAGTTCGGCTACGAAACAACCGTTTTTTTGATGTTTTAATCTCGCCGGACTTTGGCCGGAGTGTGGCCGGAGTCGCGGCCGGAATTACGGGAATGGGCGGGGGTTTGGGTTGAAAGTTTGAAATGTTACACTTTGGCCCCTTTTAGTTTAACAGTTAACATTTCATGCTTAAAGTTCTATATTAAGTTTCCAAATTGACAAAAAAACAACCCCTAAGCTTAAATTTAAGTTTATAATTTAAATATGGTTAAGTTTATAAATCTTTATTATTAGTAATCTCATTATTACTAATACTATTATTCAATATTATTACTTATTATTATATTTATTTTATTAATATTAACCTTATTATATTATACATACTTAACATTTCATGAAACCCAATTACAATAAATAATAAACACAAACAATCACAAAAGTTTCAAAATTGACAAAGATAACCTTTGTAAGAGTAAACGAAGTTAACTTTTAGTTAACAAAAAAACGAGATGTTACATGAGAAGACATCATCAAGTTAGGAGTGAAACCACACCTTGATGACCATTCATTTCTTGATCTTCAACTTACCAAGTTCGTAATCAAGTGACGAGAAACATGTACTAACTTGCAGGATGAAACAATGTTAGTGTTTCGACCTATCAAGCCAAAGCATGATCTTTGAACTTGAAAGGAGACACGATCGCTCTAGGTTGAAGTTGATTCCAAGCTTGGAGCATTTAAATTCTAAAATGATTCTTTCCCTTATTCTTTGTTTTGATTTGATCTAGCTATATCGAACCATTTATTCCCTATTATCAACTTTCATTTGAGATATCATCAACACATGCTCGCGTGATGGGTCTTTTTAAACAATCTTCTACTAAATAAAGACATTATCAACTTGTGGTTATGTCTTTCTAGTCATACGAATTTCTCGACTGTACTTATGGGTTTGATGAATTACATATGCAATCTATATTTGGAAAATTGTTACCTTGCAAAACATGGTTACAAATGTGTGTCTTATTGTTTGCGTTACTTCTGAATCACTTTTGAAACCTTAACCTTGGAAATCTTTAAAACTCTATCTTGGTTTCGACTAACGAGACTCGTTATTACTTACATTGTGACGTGGGGGTTCATAAACCTTCGTAACTTGTAGTCATGGGTTTGGCATAAAGGAAAAGACGTAACTGGTATGTATCCAAGTGTCTTACCTTCACATATGACAAGACCTAACATTCGTGATCTATGGATCTCCTGTTTAACTTTTCTTTCACCAAAATTCCTCTTAATTAGATGTCATTATAGACCGATTGGCTAATTGCATATAACTCATGTGGGATAACGGGTCGAGAAATTGACTTGTATCTATCTCAAATGGTGTATACGTAGTATGTCGGTAAATATCGATCGTTAATTTTAATGATCGATTCATTTTTCTGCTATTAGCTATGTTTCTAGTCATCGTTGTGAACTCATTCCAAAATCTTCGCATATCATATTATTCTTAGACCGATGGTTGGTCAAGGAGAAGAAATACATATTACAAGGTATGCGTTAAGATCGTTTCATATAGTGACGTTTGGGACTCTTAAATCCCAACGGTTAACCTTTCTTATCATCGTTGGTCTTTTATTGATTTTTTTAGACATCATCTTACTATGAAATTATATTGTGGCTTATAAGTCTAACATACCACGGTAACTCGTCATCGTTTTCCAACGTTTCATCTCAAAATGTCTCGGTTTATTAGTTAAGAATCTTGTAAGATTCCATCTGTAATCAAACGTCTGTCACTGGCCGTTGTACATTACCTTTCATATAATTCTTTGTTCATCTAAGTTCATTTTAATTTCGGGACGAAATTCTTTTAAGTTGGGGAGACTGTAACATCTCGTATATTTCGCTAACTAAAAGTTAACTTTATTTTCCTTGTAGAGACTAATTATGCTACTTATAAAACCTTATGGTTCATTCATGCTTATTTTCTTATTGTATATAATTTGTTTAATAACTATAATAATAATAATAATAAAATGATAATAACAATAACTGAGAATAATAACAATAATAATGATATTGTTAATAATAATAATAATTTGTAAAAATTATTGAACTTAAAATGTATAAAACTTTATTTTAAAAGTCAAGGGTTAGTTTTGTCAATTTATAAACCTTAAAACAAAGTTTAAGACATAAAATGATAAAATCAAAATAAAAGGGACCATTTGTGTAAATTTTCAAAAATCAAATCTTTTTCTCTTTCTCTCTCCCCGTAAAACCGGCGGAACTCCGGCCAAACTCCGGCGAGCTCCGGCCACTTCAAAACCGCATAATTTATTGTTTTCGAGACCCAAAACCATTCCCCAATCCTTCCTGTTACAGCTTCGAACTTGAATGCACTTTAATTTCGTTTAATAAACGGTTACCAACACGATTCAATCACATAACCGAAACATCTTCAACCCACTAGCCGTTCGGGCATTAACACTTCTTTATAGGCTAATTAAACTAACCTAAACGATACTATACCATTCGTTAATCGAGCACCACACTCAATTACATCAAAAACAAACACAATCTTCGAATATGAGCTTCATCATTGTCGTGAACCTGCAACTTAGTAGGGGCCACTGTCCAAGCATTTGGACCAAAATTAGCAAGGGGCTTTTGGTCCAGTACACAAATCGAAGCTTCATACAAGATAATTGAGTTATCATCAAGAATAACCATCGGTCGATCATCATTCGGTTGCGAGGTGTTCATTGTCGTGTGTATCATCAATATCTAATCAAAACGGGTAATGAACTCACCTAAACAATCTTTTTATCATGGAAAACAAAAGCCCATGATATATTCGCTATCAACATCGAATTGATGCTCAATTTGGTTCGGCTAATTCTAGGGTTCTTCGGGTTTTGAGGAAAGTTTTTAAGGTGTTTAAATGATTATGGAACCAACATAAACCGCGGCTTAGAGCCTTGGTTCATTGGTTCCCCATCCACATGCTAATCTTGAGGACCAGGGTTCGAACCCGGGCACCCTCAAACAGTTTTTTTGGGCCTTTTCAGCCCTCAAATTAATTGTAGAAAATTTTTAAAAAAATATAAAAATAGTTTTTGCAAACCTTAAAAATTCCATGAACACCAAATAAAATTCTGAATTTTTCTAGTAATTTTAAAAATTAAATAACTTGTTTTAAAAACATTTTAACAACATTATTTTGGTTAAATCCTATTAAAAGTGGGTCTCAACTAATAAATTAGTTTCGGTTCAAACGTTATTCCTTTAAAAATCATGGTTATCTTAAAATGTTTATTTAAATTTAAACCTTGATTACAAATGATTTCTTTTAAAAATAATAAATAATTATTTATATGCTTATGGACTTGATACAATAATTTTAAAAATCATTTAAAATAATAATGGACATAATATTATCTTTATTAATCTCTAAAATTTGGGAAATTATATACTATTCTTAGAAAATTATTAGGATTAATTACATCATTATTATCTAATTTCATTTCTAAAATACTTAATCATATAAACCTATATAATCCTTCTAATGGAATGAAAATGTAAATAACTACATTATAAACTTATTGCTTAGCAAAAACCTTAAAATATTAATACCCTAATTCTTGTGAACATTAATCGTATTGTTAACCTTAATCTTATCTTGTAAAATATATATTTAGGTGCTTGTAATGGATACTTTGGATTTATCTTTTGGATCTTACGTTAATCTTTTATATCATCTTGTAATGCCTATATCGATGTGAGTATTTCCATATCCCTTTTTGCTTATTTTCACACTTTGAGGTGAAACATGTTAACTTATTATCATTGCACTTGTAAACTTATTTGAGACTTGTAATCTTTATGGCAATTCATCATGCAAGGTTGTGGTTAGTTGAACTTTTGTGGTTACCATGTTATGGCATTATATGTACAATCATTAACTATTGCTAGCCCAGCGAAGTCATAGATCTATGGGCCAGACAAGCCTGCTTGGTTGATCCAAGTACACTTAGCTGATCGTATAATCTTGTAAACGTTTGAGACTTGTAAAACTTTGTCGAGGTTTGATTGTTGCATACTTCATAACATCCCTAATCACTTTATTCTCTAACTTACGACTTGAATTGCCATCTTTTTATACCTATGTATTGAAAACTGTGGAATGCTCACCAACATTTTTATGTTGACCTTTTATTTTTAACATGTTTCAGGAATACCCCAAGTATGTGTTCTACTCTTTGAAGCTTATCACATCTAGGATTGGACCTAGAAATAAAATGGATGATCATGTTATTTGTAGCATTTGTACATGATGTATTCTTTGTTGAAACTTTTGCTTGTAATGTTACAATTGAATCTTATGATTAATATATCTGGATTTAATAAATAGCCTTATGTGGCGGTGAACAATCGTAACCCTCACATCTCGACGTTTCCGCCATCAAGGTTGGGGTGTGACAGATTGGTATCAGAGCCCATAACTATAGGGATTTAGGTTATTGGAAATGGTGACCTAGACTATAGTTGCATGAACCTCATAGAAAGATCATTATACTCTTGTGCTTACTTATTGTTTGCATGCTACATAATGCTATATCTTTTGTGCAACTTGATGCCTTAGCATAATGTTTAAAACCTAGTTACTTGTCTCCCTAAACTTAACTTTAAACTCTTTGATTCTGCCCGACAAATGAACTTCCTAAACTTATTCTCAACGACATGTGGAATCTACACTTATCGTCGTGGGTTCAATTACTTAGACTCTATGTCTAATCTATGTAAATCTCATCAAGGTTTTGATTCATAAACCAAAGAAATTTGTGTGACACATAAACACCTGTATTCTGGATTTCCTGGCAAAAGGCCTTCGGGCTAAGACAAGCATATCGTATAAATCTCATTGTGAGATCAGTTATGCTTACCTGGGGATTTCTGGGATGAGTGATAAACTATGGTCAACATACACAAGTTTCTAAGGCAAATGGGTCAATTTACCTTGACGTGTCAACGTTTCCAAATGACAATGCGTTACCAAATGGAACCATCCGGTTTATATTTAGAATATCGAAAATCGTTGATTCCTTGGACTGGTTTATCACCAAAGTTTCAATATCTTCTCATTTTTAACATATATAATGTTCCTGTTAATATTGAACCATTCTAACATTTCAATTCTATATTAAACATCGCTACACGTTGGGCGTTTCATGTATCTATTTCTATACCTGACCAACGTGTGCATGACTCTTAATATATCCAAAGATATTGGGAATCTAAACCGAATGGCCTTCAAAAAAAAATTAAACCGTTACTATGGTCCTCAAGCCTTTAAGGATGTGTCCCATAATTAAGAACATGAAATGCTGTAGGTGGGATTCCTACATCTCGGGATACTTTGTCTAGACAAAGTGAAAATAGTGATCTGATTCGATCATTGAATCCGTTACTTGACTTGAAACCCTTGAGATGAGTGACCGCTTATAGGTACGCATGTCTTTAATAAGGTTATGGCTGATCTCATATCTTGAGAAGTCCATATATTCCATTCGATTGTGAATCGAATGTTCACATCTCATTATGATATTGAATCATTCTTGTCCTTGATTTTTCCTTCCTGATTTAAATTATTCAAGATTTGAACACCATCATAACAAATTCTGCTATCTCGAACTTTGATCTTAAGCTAGTAAGCATGATTTTTCCTTTTGTTACATTGATGTAACTTGAAATTTTCCGAATTCTAATTGATATCATTTTCCTTTCGTCATTAAGTCAAACTTCGTACCGTCTACACCGTGAGAGATGCAAGTGTTTGCAAGCCAACCTATGACTAAGAACACTCGTATCTCCTAAATGACTCTAACTCATCAAAACAGGGGTGATCCCTTACTTGATGATTCTCTATTCGTTTCGATAAATGGTTTCAATTGTGATTTATAAAATTTCATCCTTTGGATCGGGGTGATTTCCTATCCCGAGGATTGATTTCAATTATTTTCTTTGGAATGACATTTCACAAATGACATGATCTCACCAAAATAGGATTGAAACCCGTACTTTGGTGACAAATGCCAATCTTCGATTGTTTCTTGCTATTATCAATCATCAAGATAGGCGTGAGTTCCATACCTTGATGATAGTATTATATTTATGAATTGTATTTGTTCAAATGAGACGACTTCATCAAAGTAGGAGTGAATTCTGGATTTTGTGAAGAAGTTCATCTTGTTATATTTTGTTTTTGTAAAACTTCACCGTTAAGATAGGAGTGATGTCCCTTACTTAATGGTGAGTTACCTCATTTTATTTCTGTGGATCCTCAACAAGTTGGATCGTTGGGATCGAGCTTTTGATTGGTAAGTAGAGGTCATACCTTGTGTCACACCCCAACCTTGATGGCGGAATCGTCGAGATGTGAGGGTTAAGATTGTTCACAGCCACATAACGCTATATTTAAGTGTAAATATTAAAATTATAAGTTTCACAAGTCATTTCAAACATAAGTCTCAAAACATGAAGTAATCCCAAATAACACAAAACGTAGCATAACATTTATTTATTTAACTAGGTCCAAGTCCTAGTTTTATTTCCAAGCTGCAAAAGTCCACTTTAAACTTGGGGATTTCCTGAAACATGATAAAAATAAGAGTCAACTGAAAATAGTTGGTGAGTTTCCAAGGGTTTCATACATAATATGAAAAAGAAAGTTACAAGTAGCAATTCATGTCATAGGTTATAAGCTAGTAAGGTTATAGAACATATCGTTACAACCAAACTCGACTTGATTACAAGTATAAAAGATTGGCTAAGTGTATTTGGTTCCCTAGTGCACAAGCATACGGCTCCTAGGAGTCGGCAATACATCGACTTTAGCACCAAATAGGCTTGTCAGGCCCAAAGATCTAAGACGTCGCCAGGCTAGCAATAGTTAATGATTGTAGACAAACTATGTATCTCATATAAACACTTACAATAAACAAATAACCATGACAAAATAATAAGTTGAATTGCACGTGATTTACAAGTCTCAAATGTGTATAAGTGTATCATGTATACGCTATCATGTTTCACCCCAAGTTAGTGTAAAAAAATATGAAAAAGGGGCAAGAAAAAACTCACGTGATAATATGTATATAATGGAGATTATTTAAGAATAGTAAACGTCGTTCCAAGATGAACGTCACAAGGCACCTAAACATATGTAATTACAAGATTAAGTTTATAATTGAATTATTGATTTAACGAGAGTTAAAATTTCGAGTGGAGTTTGAGGATCTTTGTAGTCGTCTAAAAAAATGTACAAAGATATATACCATTTGTGTAAATTATTATATAAAAAAAATAACATTAATTCAACGATAATAACTAGTGAAGTTTAAATATAAACTTGAATAAATATATGAAATAATCAAAATTTTAACGATAATAACTTAATAGTAATATTTGGACCAATAATAATTTATTAATTTATCATTCAAAGTCCATTTTAATAGAAATTATCCAAGAACATCCTTTGTTAAAATTTTTTTTTTTTTTTAAATTAATTAATTAGCTTTAGAAAAAATTATAGAAAATAATTTGATGTCTTTGAAAAATATTTAGAGTTTACAAAAACCCTTATATTTATTAAAAATTTTCTATAATTTATTTAAGGGCTGAAAAGCCTTTAAAAAAATGTTTGAGGGTGCCCGGGTTCGAACCCGGGACCTCTAGGTGGTGATGAGAGCATTTAACCAGTGAACCAAGGCATCCAGCCGCGGTAGATCTTGGTTTTTAAACATTAAAAACCCATATAAACAAAACCCCCATTTCATAAGAACCCTAGTTCGAATTTGAATCAAATTAGGCGTTAAATCGATGTGTTAATGGTAAAGATCATGGGGCTTTTGTTCCCCATGTAAAATCGAGCATGTACATGTATTTAATTACCCGATTCGAAGATGTGTGATGATGAACAGACGAAGTTTCAACCGAAGAACAAGTCGCGACCGTGAGTGCAAATAGTTCAAGTAATCTTCAATGATATTCAAATCAAAGGTGCAGATAGCTTCGTGTGATGGTCTGGACTCAAAGCCCTCTGTCAATTTTGATCATTGAACACAATAGGGTAGTGTTCGACTAGTGTGCAGGTCGCGATGAGGATGATGCTTAAATTCATGATTATGTTTGATTCAGGTGAAATTGAAAGGTGTAAACGATTGGAGATAGACAGAAGTGATTGTACTCAGTTAATTCGATTATTATTGTGTTTTAATGACAAAACGGTCATGAGTTAAAAGAGTTTCGGTTATATGATCGAATTGACTTGGTAACCGATGTATAACTCGATTTTTAAGTGCATTCAAGTTCGAAGCACGTATGCGAAGCGATTCGGATAAAGTTCGGTACGAAACAACCTTTTTTTTGATGTTTTAATCTCGCCGGACTTTGGCCGGAGTGTGGCCGGAGTCGCGGCGGAATTACGGGAATGGGGGGGGGTTTGGGTTGAAAGTTTGAAATGTTACACTTTGGCCCCTTTTAGTTTAACAGTTAACATTTCATGCTTAAAGTTCTATATTAAGTTTCCAAATTGACAAAAACAACCCCAAGCTTAAATTTAAGTTTATAATTTAAATATGGTTAAGTTTATAAATCTTTATTATTAGTAATCTCATTATTAAATACTATTATTCAATATTATTACTTATTATTATATTTACTTTTATTAATATTAACCTTATTATTATTATACATACTTAACATTTCATGAAACCCAATTACAATAAATAATAAACACAAACAATCACAAAAGTTTCAAAATTGACAAAGATAACCTTTGTAAGAGTAAACGAAGTTAACTTTTAGTAACAAAAAATACGAGATGTTACAGTCTCCCCAACTTAAAAGAATTTCGTCCCGAAATTAAAAGAAAACTATACAAATAAGAACGGGTATCTCCTCTTCATGTGCTCCTCGCGTTCCCAAGTAAATTCAGCGCCACGTTTATTTTCCCAACGAACCTTGACGATTGGGGTTGTTGTGGTTCTAGTCTTCTTCATAATGCGATCCATGATCTCAACAGGCTTCTCGACAAAATATAATGACTCGTCAATCTGATGTCTTCCAACGGAACATGCAGACTTTCGTCAGCCAAGCATTTTCTCAAATTTGAGACGTGAAATACGGGATGAATTCCACTAAGGTCGGAAGGTAACTCTAGTTTATAAGCCACTTTCCCAATCCTTTTCAGGATTTTGAAAGGTCCTACAAACCTTGGAGCCAGTTTGCCCTTCTTTCCAAAACGAACCACCCCTTTCCATGGTGAAACCTTGAGAAGAACCATCTCCCCAACTTGGAATTCTAATGGCTTACGTCGCTTATCAGCATAACTCTTTTGACGACTTCTCGCCACTTCAAGGTTCTTGCAAATAATAGAAACTTTATCGGTCGTCTCTTGTATAAGTTCAGGACCAGTGATGAAGTTTTCACCAATGTCGGTCCAACAGATCGGTGAACGACATTTTCGACCATAAAGTGCTTCAAACGGTGCCATCTTGATACTCGAGTGGTAACTATTGTTATACGAAAATTCCGCGAGCGGTAGATGTATCCCAATCTCCACCAAAGTCAAGAACACAGAGACGTAGCAAATCTTCTAAAGTTTGGATCGTTCGCTCGGTTCGACCATCAGTTTGAGGATGGTAAGCCGTGCTTAGATCTAATTGTGTACCAAAAGTTCTTGCATAGACGACCAAAAATGTGAAGTGAAACGAGCATCTCGGTCGGATATAATGTGCAGAGGTACCCCATGGCGACTTACAATCTCATCAACGTATATACGAGCTAACTTTGATGTATTGTAGGTGTCGCGTATGGGTATGAAATGTGCCGACTTGGTCAATCGGTCAACGATCACCCATATGCTATCGTGTCCTCGAGAGGTTCGGGGTAGCTTTGTTATGAAGTCCATGGATATGTGTTCCCATTTCCACATAGGGATCTCGGGTTGCTCAAGTAATCCACTTGGACGTTGATGTTCGGCTTTAACTTTCGTACATGTGAGGCACTTAGCTACATAACTCGCTATGTCTTTCTTCATTCCAGGCCACCATATTGACCACGTAGGTCCATGTACATCTTATCGGAACCGGATGAATAGAATAACGAGTTTGATGAGCTTCGTTCATAATAAAGGTACGAATGTTATCGCGATTTGGAACCCAAATACGATTGGCGAAGTACATCAATCCATTGGATTTCGTTTCCAATTGGGTTAGAAGATTATGCTCCAACTCATCTTTCATTCTCCCTTCTCGTTGAATATTTGTTGAGCCTCCAGGATGCTAGACTCGATGTCACTATCTATTCTCAGGTTTTGTAGTAGTACGGTGGTCTCATTGACATCTAGTCGAATTTCAGTATCGAACTCACCCAATGTGTCAAACCATTGACGTCGATCTCGAATTTCTTGAAATGAGATCATCTTGTTGTGAATCTTTCGGCTCAGTGCATCGGCCACAACGTTTGCCTTACCAGGATGGTAACGAATGTCACAATCATAGTCACTAATCAACTCCACCCAACGACGTTGTCTCATATGAGATCTTTTTGATTGAAAACGTGTTGAGGCTTTTGTGATCGGTGTAGACTATACATTGCGTACCATACAAGTAGTGCCTCCAAATCTTCAAAGCAAATACAACAGCACCAAGCTCGAGATCATGAGTTGTGTAATTCACCTCGTGAACCTTCAATTGCCTCGATGCGTAAGCTATGACCTTCCCTCGTTGCATAAGAACACAACCAAGGCCTTGCTTAGATGCATCACAATACACGGTGAAATCGTCGTTTCCATCGGGTAGGGTCAATATAGGAGCATTGCACAACTTATGCTTTAACGCTTCAAAAGCTTCTTCTTGCTCGGAACCCCACTCGAAGGGTTTATTCTTTTGTGTCAAAGTGGTGAGCGGTTTCGCGATCCTCGAGAAATTGGCAATGAAACGCCGATAATAACCAGCAAGACCAAGAAAAGAACGAACTTCGGTAGGAGTTGTAGGAACACACCAATTCTTCACAGCTTCCACCTTTGCAGGATCAACGTGAATTCCTTGACTATTCACCACGTGTCCTAGAAATTGAACTTCCTCGAGCCAGAAATCACACTTCGAGAACTTTGCGTACAATTGCTCTTTCTTTACAACTCAAGAACCAATCTCAAATGCAGCTCATGATCGGTGTTGGACTTGGAATAATAAGTATGTCATCAATAAAAACGATCACAAACTTGTCTAGATAAGGCTTGCATACTCGGTTCATGAGATCCATGAAGACAGCAGGAGCATTGGTTAAACCAAAAGGCATCACCATAAACTCATAGTGTCCATAACGAGTACGAAAAGCGGTCTTTGGGATGTCATCCTCATGAACTCGTAATTGATGATATCCAGAACGTAGATCAATTTTCGAGAATATGGCAGCTCCTGAAGTTGATCAAACAAGTCATCGATGCGAGGAAGAGGATAACGATTCTTGATGGTAAGTTTGTTAAGCTCGCGATAATCGATGCACATACGAAACGATCCATCTTTCTTCTTCACGAAAAGAACAGGTGCACCCCAAGGCGAAGAACTAGGACGGATGAAGCCCTTCTCGGACAGCTCTTGCAGTTGACAAGAGAGTTCTTGCATTTCCGATGGTGCAAGCCGATATGGTGACTTGGCCACGGGGTTTGCTCCGGTATCAATCAATTTTAAACTCGACTTCACGCACGGGAGGTAACCCACTAAGGTCTTCGGGAAATACTTCAGGAAAGTCTCGTACGATAGGGACATCCTTAAGTTCTTTCCCTTTGACTTTCGTGTTGACCACATAAGCCAAGAAGGACATATACTTCTTGTTTAAGCATTTTCGGGCTTGGGTGCAAGACATGAGTTTAAGCCCTTTAGAAGATTTTTCACCGAACACCTTCAACGTATCTCCAGAGGGTAACGGTATACGAATGCACTTCTCGAAACAAATGATCTCGGCATGGTGTTTGGCTAACCAATCCATACCAATGATGACGTCAAAGCTCCCAAGTTTCATAGGGATAAGATCGATAAGAAAATCATGCGTGTCAAGACTTAAGATGCAATCACGAACGATAACGTCAACGGTAATGGTTCTCCATCGGCAACTTCAACAGTAAGAGGTCTTTCTAGTTTCGTATGTGGCTTAGCAAGTATGGGTTCAAACTCTAATGAAACAAAACTTTTATCGGCTCCAGAATCAAATAGGACATAGGCATAAGTTTTGTTAATAAGGAACATACCTGTTCAATTTTTAAGGTATTTAACAATACAGGTAGAATATGAAATGAATTCGATCACAAAATTTAAGGGTGAGTTAACGTACCATTCACCACATCGTTGTTTGCTTGTGCTTGGTTAGCGTTGATGTTGAAAGCACGTCCTCGGGCTTGTGGAACATTACCCACAAGACGAGGGCATTGTGGGCGAAAATGACCAGGTTCCCCACAGTTGTAGCAAACACGGTTTGTGACCACAGCGGCATTGTTAGGTGCACGGTGGCAAGTCGCCACCAAATGACCATATTTACCGCATAAGGTGCAAATGCGGCATGGTTGATTCCCGGATGATGATACCTACACGTGTTGCACATCGGTGAGGACCAGCATAAGCCCTAGCCCCAGGCACTTGTGCCACAGTGTGTAGCTGCAGGTACAAGTTGTCTTTGGGGTTGTTTGGGTGCAGCCACGGCATAGTTACGTGCCGGTGTGAACTTGCGCTTTTGTTGTTGTTGGCTGTTAGACGGTTCAGCTTTGGTCTCCTTAACCGCCTCGGTAGTCGTCTTCTCATCTTCTTTGCACCCTTCACAAACATGGTGCCCGCTCTTATATGGTTCTCGGTGAGTTGAGCGGTGATTGTAATGGCTTCTTCCAAGGTTGTGGGTCGGCTACCCACCACAGCATCTTGAATTTGGGGTGGTACACCCTTAATGAACTTCTCGATGTTGCGGGGAACAGTGTCGACCATATGGGGCAGCAGTATACTCAACTCATGATGCCTAGTTGAGTAGGCCAAATGATCACATCATTTTGTTTCAAATTCCAAAACTCTTCTTCCAACTTTTGCAATTCACTTCTTGGGCAGAACTTCGCGATGGCGATGTTCTTGAACTCCTCCCATGTAAGTGCTAGAATAGCATCGGGTCCACGATTCCTCTTCTCGCTATTCCACCAGGTAAGAGCTCTTTGTTGGAACATACTAGTGGCATAACGAACCTTGAGTGCATCGGGACACTCACAATTGATAAAGGTATTCTCATGCTTTCAAACCACTCAAGAAGACCAGTGGCTCCTTCCTTGCCACTAAAACTAGGGGGCTTGCAAGAGCTGAAGTGTTTGAAGGTGCAAGTTTGATTATTCCCATGTTGATTGTTCCCGTTTTGATTGTTGCTATTATCTCCATGACCATTTCCATTGTTGCTAGCGTTGGTCATTAAGGTGCTATTAAGTTCAGCAACCATGGTCGGAATGACAGCAGCCATTTGTCGAGCAATCATGGCGGCTAACTTACGATCGGAACTTCCACGCTTTCCATGATGACGAGACATGCTGGAATATACAAATGAGTTAGATATGAGAATTGGAATAACAAGGATTAATGTTCAACAAGGATAAGGCAAAAAGTTGTAAGGCACATGGAATGGTTCCATTTGGTAACGCATCACCATTTGGAAACGTTGACACGTCAGGTAAGTTGACTCACTCGCCTTAGAAATTGTGTATGTTGACCATGGTTTATCACTCATCCAGAAATCCCCAGGTAAGCATAACTAGTCCCGTAGGATTTATGCGATATGCTTGCCTTAGCCCGAGGGCCTTTTGCCAGGAAATCCAGAATACAGGTGTCCATGTGTCACACAAAGTTCTTAGGTTATGAAATCAAAACCATGATGAGATTTACATAGATTAGACATAAGTCTAAAGATTCCATTCTTAAGCATAAGTATACGATTCCACGTGTTGACGAGAATAAGATAAGAAGTTTCATTTGTCGGGGAGAGTCAATGAGTCAAAGTTAAGTTTAGGGAGACAAGTAACAAAATTTAGACAATTACAAGGCAACCTATGCTAAGGCATCAAGTTGCACATAAAGTATAGCATTATGTAGCATGTAACAATATATATATTTCCAAGAATATAAATATTATCCTATGAGGTTCATGCATAAGCTATAGTCTAGGTCACCATTACTAATAACCTAAATCCCTATAGTTATGGGCTCTGATACCAATCTGTCACACCCCAACCTTGACGGCGGAATCGTCGAGATGTGAGGGTTAAGATTGTTCACAGCCACATAACGCTATATTTAAGTGTAAATATTAAAATTATAAGTTTCACAAGTCATTTCAAACATAAGTCTCAAAACATGAAGTAATCCCAAATAACAAAAAACGTAGCATAACATTTATTTATTTAACTAGGTCCAAGTCCTAGTTTTATTTCCAAGCTGCAAAAGTCCACTTTAAACTTGAGGATTTCCTGAAACATGATAAAAATAAGAGTCAACTAAAAATAGTTGGTGAGTTTCCAAGGGTTTCATATAATATGAAAAAGAAAGTTACAAGTAGCAATCATGTCATAGGTTATAAGCTAGTAAGGTTATAGAACACATATCGTTACAACCAAACCTCGACTTGATTACAAGTATAAAAGATTGGCTAAGTGTATTTGGTTCCCTAGTGCACAAGCATACGGCTCCTAGGAGTCGGCAATACATCGACTTTAGCACCAAATAGGCTTGTCAGGCCCAAAGATCTAAGACGTCGCCAGGCTAGCAATAGTTAATGATTGTAAACAACTATGTATCTCATATAAACACTTACAATAAACAAATAACCATGACAAAATAATAAGTTGAATTGCACGTGATTTACAAGTCTCAAATGTGTATAAGTGTATCATGTATACGCTATCATGTTTCACCCCAAGTTAGTGTAAAAAAATATGAAAAAGGGGCAAGAAAACTCACGTGATAATATGTATATAATGGAGATTATTTAAGAATAGTAAACGTCGTTCCAAGATGAACGTCACAAGGCACCTAAACATATGTAATTACAAGATTTAAGTTTAATAATTGAATTATTGATTAACGAGAGTTAAAATTTCGAGTGGAGTTTGAGGATCTTTGTAGTCGTCTAAAAAAATGTACAAAGATATATACCATTTGTGTAAATTATATATAAAAAAAATAACATTAATTCAACGATAATAACTAGTGAAGTTTAATATAAACTTGAATAAATATATGAAATAATCAAAATTTTAACGATAATAACTTAATAGTAATATTTGGACAATAATAATTTATTAATTTATCATTCAAAGTCCATTTTAATAGAAATTATCCAAGAACATCCTTTGTTAAAATTTTTTTTTTTTTTAATTAATTAATTAGCTTTAGAAAAAATTATAGAAAATAATTTGATGTCTTTGAAAAATATTTAGAGTTTACAAAAAACCCTTATTTATTAAAAATTTTCTATAATTTATTTAAGGGCTGAAAAGCCTTTAAAAAAATGTTTGAGGGTGCCGGGTTCGAACCCGGGACCTCTAGGTGGTGATGAGAGCATTTAACCAGTGAACCAAGGCATCCAGCCGCGGTAGATCTTGGTTTTTAAACATTAAAAACCCATATAAACAAAACCCCAATTCATAAGAACCCTAGTTCGAATTTGAATCAAATTAGGCGTTAAATCGATGTTGTTAATGTAAAGATCATGGGGCTTTTGTTCCCCATGTAAAATCGAGCATGTACATGTATTTAATTACCCGATTCGAAGATGTGTGATGATGAACAGACGAAGTTTCAACCGAAGAACAAGTCGCGACCGAGTGAAATAGTTCAAGTAATCTTCAATGATATTCAAATCAAAGGTGCAGATAGCTTCGTGTGTGATGGTCTGGACTCAAAGCCCTCTGTCAATTTTGATCTTGAACACAATAGGGTAGTGTTCGACTAGTGTGCAGGTCGCGATGAGGATGATGCTTAAATTCGTTGATTATGTTTGATTCAGGTGAAATTGAAAGGTGTAAACGAATGGAGATAGACAGAAGATTGATTGTACTCAGTTAATTCGATTATTATTGTGTTTTAATGACAAAACGGTCATGAGTTAAAAGAGTTTCGGTTATATGATCGAATTGACTTGGTAACCGATGTATAACTCGATTTTTAAGTGCATTCAAGTTCGAAGCACGTATGCGAAGCGATTCGGATAAGTTCGGCTACGAAACAACCGTTTTTTTGATGTTTTAATCTCGCCGGACTTTGGCCGGAGTGTGGCCGGAGTCGCGGCCGGAATTACGGGAATGGGCGGGGGTTTGGGTTGAAAGTTTGAAATGTTACACTTTGGCCCCTTTTAGTTTAACAGTTAACATTTCATGCTTAAAGTTCTATATTAAGTTTCCAAATTGACAAAAAAACAACCCCTAAGCTTAAATTTAAGTTTATAATTTAAATATGGTTAAGTTTATAAATCTTTATTATTAGTAATCTCATTATTACTAATACTATTATTCAATATTATTACTTATTATTATATTTATTTTATTAATATTAACCTTATTATATTATACATACTTAACATTTCATGAAACCCAATTACAATAAATAATAAACACAAACAATCACAAAAGTTTCAAAATTGACAAAGATAACCTTTGTAAGAGTAAACGAAGTTAACTTTTAGTTAACAAAAAAACGAGATGTTACATGAGAAGACATCATCAAGTTAGGAGTGAAACCACACCTTGATGACCATTCATTTCTTGATCTTCAACTTACCAAGTTCGTAATCAAGTGACGAGAAACATGTACTAACTTGCAGGATGAAACAATGTTAGTGTTTCGACCTATCAAGCCAAAGCATGATCTTTGAACTTGAAAGGAGACACGATCGCTCTAGGTTGAAGTTGATTCCAAGCTTGGAGCATTTAAATTCTAAAATGATTCTTTCCCTTATTCTTTGTTTTGATTTGATCTAGCTATATCGAACCATTTATTCCCTATTATCAACTTTCATTTGAGATATCATCAACACATGCTCGCGTGATGGGTCTTTTTAAACAATCTTCTACTAAATAAAGACATTATCAACTTGTGGTTATGTCTTTCTAGTCATACGAATTTCTCGACTGTACTTATGGGTTTGATGAATTACATATGCAATCTATATTTGGAAAATTGTTACCTTGCAAAACATGGTTACAAATGTGTGTCTTATTGTTTGCGTTACTTCTGAATCACTTTTGAAACCTTAACCTTGGAAATCTTTAAAACTCTATCTTGGTTTCGACTAACGAGACTCGTTATTACTTACATTGTGACGTGGGGGTTCATAAACCTTCGTAACTTGTAGTCATGGGTTTGGCATAAAGGAAAAGACGTAACTGGTATGTATCCAAGTGTCTTACCTTCACATATGACAAGACCTAACATTCGTGATCTATGGATCTCCTGTTTAACTTTTCTTTCACCAAAATTCCTCTTAATTAGATGTCATTATAGACCGATTGGCTAATTGCATATAACTCATGTGGGATAACGGGTCGAGAAATTGACTTGTATCTATCTCAAATGGTGTATACGTAGTATGTCGGTAAATATCGATCGTTAATTTTAATGATCGATTCATTTTTCTGCTATTAGCTATGTTTCTAGTCATCGTTGTGAACTCATTCCAAAATCTTCGCATATCATATTATTCTTAGACCGATGGTTGGTCAAGGAGAAGAAATACATATTACAAGGTATGCGTTAAGATCGTTTCATATAGTGACGTTTGGGACTCTTAAATCCCAACGGTTAACCTTTCTTATCATCGTTGGTCTTTTATTGATTTTTTTAGACATCATCTTACTATGAAATTATATTGTGGCTTATAAGTCTAACATACCACGGTAACTCGTCATCGTTTTCCAACGTTTCATCTCAAAATGTCTCGGTTTATTAGTTAAGAATCTTGTAAGATTCCATCTGTAATCAAACGTCTGTCACTGGCCGTTGTACATTACCTTTCATATAATTCTTTGTTCATCTAAGTTCATTTTAATTTCGGGACGAAATTCTTTTAAGTTGGGGAGACTGTAACATCTCGTATATTTCGCTAACTAAAAGTTAACTTTATTTTCCTTGTAGAGACTAATTATGCTACTTATAAAACCTTATGGTTCATTCATGCTTATTTTCTTATTGTATATAATTTGTTTAATAACTATAATAATAATAATAATAAAATGATAATAACAATAACTGAGAATAATAACAATAATAATGATATTGTTAATAATAATAATAATTTGTAAAAATTATTGAACTTAAAATGTATAAAACTTTATTTTAAAAGTCAAGGGTTAGTTTTGTCAATTTATAAACCTTAAAACAAAGTTTAAGACATAAAATGATAAAATCAAAATAAAAGGGACCATTTGTGTAAATTTTCAAAAATCAAATCTTTTTCTCTTTCTCTCTCCCGTAAAAACGGCGGAACTCCGGCCAAACTCCGGCGAGCTCCGGCCACTTCAAAACCGCATAATTATTGTTTTCGAGACCCAAAACCATTCCCCAATCCTTCCTGTTACGCTTCGAACTTGAATGCACTTTAATTTCGTTAATAAACGGTTACCACACGATTCAATCACATAACCGAAACATCTTCAACCCACTAGCCGTTCGGGCATTACACTTCTTTATAGGCTAATTAAACTAACCTAAACGATACTATACCATTCGTTAATCGAGCACCACACTCAATTACATCAAAAACAAACACAATCTTCGAATATGAGCTTCATCATTGTCGTGAACCTGCAACTTAGTAGGGGCCACTGTCCAAGCAATTTGGACCAAAATTAGCAAGGGGCTTTTGGTCCAGTACAAATCGAAGCTTCATACAAGATTAATTGAGTTATCATCAAGAATTAACCATCGTCGATCATCATTCGGTTGCGAGGTGTTCATTGTCGTGTGTATCATCAATATCTAATCAAAACGGGTAATTGAACTCACCTAAACAATCTTTTTATCATGGAAAACAAAAGCCCCATGAATATATTCGCTATCAACATCGAATTGATGCTCAATTTGGTTCGGCTAATTCTAGGGTTCTTCGGGTTTTGAGGAAAGTTTTTAAGTGTGTTTAAATGATTATGGAACCAACATAAACCGCGGCTTAGAGCCTTGGTTCATTGGTCCCCATCACATGCTAATCTTGAGGACCAGGGTTCGAACCGGGCACCCTCAAACAGTTTTTTTGGGCCTTTTCAGCCCTCAAATTAATTGTAGAAAATTTTTAAAAAAATATAAAAATAGTTTTTGCAAACCTTAAAAATTCCATGAACACCAAATAAAATTCTGAAATTTCTAGTAATTTTAAAAATTAAATAACTTGTTTTAAAAACATTTTAACAAACATTATTTTTTGTTAAATCCTATTAAAAGTGGGTCTCAACTAATAAATTAGTTTCGGTTCAAACGTTATTCCTTAAAAATCATGGTTATCTTAAAATGTTTATTTAAGTTTAAACCTTGATTACAAATGTTTTCTTTTAAAAATAATTAAATAATTATTTATATGCTTATGGACTTGATACAATAATTTTAAAAATCATTTAAAATAATAATGGGCATAATATTATCTTTATTAATCTCTAAAATTTGGGAAATTATATACTATTCTTAGAAAATTATTAGGATTTAATTACACATTATTATCTAATTCATTTCTAAAATACTTAATCATATAAACCTATATAATTCCTTCTAATGGAATGAAAATGTAAATAACTACATATAAACTTATTGCTTAGCAAAAACCTTAAAATATTAATACCCTAATTCTTGTGAACATTATTGTATTGTTAACCTTAATCTTTATCTTGTAAAATATATATTTAGGTGCTTGTAATGGATACTTTGGATTTATCTTTTGGATCTTACGTTAATCTTTTATATCATCTTGTAATGCCTATATCGATGTAAGTATTCCATACCCCTTTTTGCTTATTTTCACACTTGGGGGTGAAACATGTTAACTTATTATCATTGCACTTGTGTAACTTATTTGAGACTTGTAATCTTTATGGCAATTCATCATGCAAGGTTGTGGTTAGTTGAACTTTTGTGGTTACCATGTTATGGCGTATATGTACAATTATTAACTATTGCTAGCCAGCGAAGTCATAGATCTATGGGCCAGACAAGCCTGCTTGGTTGATCCAAGTACACTTAGCTGATCGTATAATCTTGTAAACGTTTGAGACTTGTAAAACTTTGTCGAGGTTTGATTGTTGCATACTTCATAACATCCCTAATCACTTTATTCTCTAACTTACGACTTGAATTGCCATCTTTTATATACCTATGTATTGAAAACTGTGGAATGCTCACCAACATTTTTATGTTGACCTTTTATTTTTAACATGTTTCAGGAATACCCCAAGTATGTGTTCTACTCTTTGAATCTTATCACATCTAGGATTGGACCTAGAAATAAAATGGATGATCATGTTATTTGTAGCATTTGTACATGATGTATTCTTTGTTGAAACTTTTGCTTGTAATGTTACAATTGAATCTTATGATTAATATATCTGGATTAAAAATAGCCTTATGTGGCGGTGAACAATCGTAACCCTCACATCTCGACGTTTCCGCGTCAAGGTTGGGGTGTGACATGCAAGTACCTTGAAAATTACTTCTTGAATTTTTTTATTACTTGTTATATTGTTATCAACTCTTAAAGATTCTGCTTTCATCGAGAGTGTAGTTAAGTGAGTTTGAGAGAAAACTAAGTGTTTAGTGATAAAAACCAATCCTGCAATTGGTATCAGAGCTTTTTAGGCTCTTGATTGTGTGATCTAACCATCCAAATCAACTGTTTTCCACTCCTCCTTAAAACTCTCACAAAAATGGTTCTGAAGTAGACATGGGAATCATGATCAAAGCTCCCATCATTACTCCTGAAAACGTTAGGTCTTGGAAAGAGAATGGAAGGCTTCATCAGATACAAGATAGCAAAATGTGGAACTCCATTGTGAACGGCCTGTATAAACCAAATGTGGCATCACCTCATGGTGGAAATGGTGCCATGATAGAAAAAAGTATTGAAGATTATTCTGATGAAGACAGAAAGAAAAATGGACATCGACAGCAATGCTATGACTATTCTGATGACTGCAATACCCAACTCTATCATGGTGGGGTTGAGCATTGTAAGTTTGCTAAAGAATTGTTCGATGCACTTGCTCAAATGTATTCAAGCTCCAACGACTCCAAGAAGGACTCAATGAAGCAGCAGTTCGAGAACTTCACTTATATTGCGGAGAGACCCTCAACCAACAGTATTTCAGGTACATGGATCTTATGTCTTCACTTCAGTCTGTGAATATCACTCCTAAACTCAGAGATCTCACAAGAAAGTTCATGAGTGCTCTTCCAAATGAGTGGACAATCTACTGTGTCTCAATCAAGAAGACAGAGAACTTGAACACTCTTACCATGACTGAACTCTATGGGATCCTTGATGGATACCGGTTGGAGATGGAGAGTAAGAAGGGCCACCAAACAAGCAGACCTCTGAGTCTTCCTGTTAGCAACGCTGCAATTACATCACTTTTCCTGAGACTCCAAGGTCTCAACAGGCTCAGCACAACTTTTTTCAGGACAGTTGTGCCTTTGTCTCAGGAAGTGGGCACTCTAGTGATTTTCAATATTGTTTTGATGATCTAGAGAGTTTTAGTCCAGACGATGTCGAGTATGTGGACATCGCCCAATAGTTGGCTCTTTTAACCTATAGAGCGAAGAAGTTCTTTAAGAGAACTAGAAGGCAATTCCCTCAAAATCCAACTACCAGCAAGTTTGGGAAAGACCAAATGTTACAAATGTAACTAACTTGGTCACTTTGCAAGGGAATGCAAGGCTCCCAAGACCAATCCGGGAACCCCACAGGCCTCCACACATCCCTTACCTCAAAGCCCACTGGAAAGTCAACTGAAACAGTTGCAATGGCTCAAAAAGTTGACTAGAGCTTCATGGTACAGGATGTGACTCTGCTCAAGCTCTCCTGGGCGGAACAGATGATAAACAAGTATATGAACATCTCTGTACTCCTGTCTGTATAGATAAGTTTAATTATATCAGGATTACAATATGGAAACTAGATCTGATATTGAGTCTTTAAATATCTTAAAATCTGATTTTAAAAGGGCTGAATTGACTATCAAAGAAAATTAAGGAGTTAGAGAAAATTATGCCCTATTAAAACATGAACATACCAACTACAAGACTCAAATAAAGGATCTGATATCCAAATTGTCTGAGGCTCAAGCCCAGTTGTCATTGCTGAGGTCAAGCCAGGAAGCAGCTATTTCTGAGCAGAACTTCCAAACTATTCTTGCATCATCCTCCCACTCCAAACTCTATTATCAGAACAAAGGGGGGTTGGGAACCAATGAAATTGCTCCACACATTTTATGAGTCAATAAGACAACCTAGATGTGGAACTGAAGAGCAAGAGGTTCCAACTACTGACCCTTCTTCACATGAGTTGAAGAATGATGCAACAATAGTGGCCACCACAGGGAAGGAACAGGTAAATGTACCCACTCTCCCAATGAAGATCAAAACCTAACCACCAACCCAGAAGAAGCAGAGCTAAAGCTGCTAGAAGAACTACCAAGAAAGGGCTGAGTCTAAGCTGAAGATTGACCCAAAACATAAAGGTGTCTTTATTTCTGCTGGATTCCAGGTTATAGGTACTTCTTATTCAGGAAAGGATTGTAATACCAGCACTCCTATCATACCAAAGGATCAGAAGTTGAAGGGAAAGGTTGCTAACCAAGAGAGAAAGACTAAGAAACAACAAGCTACAAGCTCCCAAAAGACTAACATTACATGCATCATGTGTGGTCTGCAGAACCACATGGCTAAAGATTGTTACTACAATCCTGCTAGCACGTTATGCAAATAATGTTAGAAAAGAAGGAGTCAGGGAAGGTTTCTCATTTGGACCTTATTAGATGGTCCAAGTGATGAAAAAGGGAAAGCTAGTTTCCGAAGCTAGGTTGTCTTCGGAAGAAAATCCTTCTTCCGAAGGGAAAATGGCTTCAGAAGCAAAAGCTGTTAAAAATCTGAAGAACAAGAGTTCCCGTGAAACCATCCCAGAAAGAAGACTGCTTCGGAAAAAAGGTGGTGAAGGCTTCTTCCGAAAAGAAAGAAGCTTCGGAAGAATGCCATGCTGTAAAAGCTTCTACAAACACATCTTCCATGATCAACCAAAGGATGGATTGGAAGATCAAGAAAGATGCTACAGCCCAAGACTCTTCTTCAAAGACATCCATTGAACCCCTATGCTTAACTTTTGGTTCAATTATGTTGCTATCTTGGAAGAACCCAAGACCAACAAGGCTTGGGTCTCCAATCAAAACTATTAATCTCATCTTGTGTGCAGGGATATCCATATGACAAGAACAATAATGTCTAGATTGTGGACAGTGGATTCTTCAGGCACATGACAAGGAATAAATCTCTACTTCAACAGTTTCAACACTATGATAGAGGTCCTGTCTAATTTGGAGGTGAGGCTGGAGGATATATCTCTGGCAGAGCTAGTATATCCTACGGGAAGTTAAAAGTTGACAAAGTTAACTTTGTCAAATAGCTTGAACACAATCTGTTAAGTGTTTCTTAGTTTTGTGATCAAAAGCATCAAATGTTTTTCACAGAACATGAGTGCGTTATCCTCAAACCAGGGATGACAATTCCTCCGGAATTGGTGCTTCTTAGATCTCACAGGAAAGGAGATATGTACAAGTTGGATATGAACAATGTTTCCCCAATAGCTGAAGTATCATGCTTTCTTTCCAAAGCTAATAGTGATGAGTCAACACTTGGCCTAAACGTATATGGCATGTAAGTTTTAATATAATAAACAAATTGGCTAAAATAACTTGGTACATGTTTTGCCTAAAAAGGATTTTTTCTGCAAAGATAACAGTGTTACATGCCTGAAAGGGAAGCAACACAGGGCATCTCATAAATCCAAAAGTGTTAACTCCATCACTACTCCATTACACTTATTGCACATGGATCTTTTTGGTCCCACAAGTATAATGAGCATTGGAAGGAAATCATACTGCCTTGTGATAGTTGATGATTTTACAAGATTACATGGGTATTCTTTTTAAGAACTAAAGATGAAACTGCTAAAACATAAAAATATTTTATTCATGAAATAGAAAATCAAATTGATCACAAGGTTAAGATTATTAGAAGTGATCAAGGGACTGAGTTTAAGAACTTCATTCTTGACTCATTTTGTAACTCAAAAAGGACTGCCAGACAATATAGTGCTCCCAGAACTCCTCAACAAAATGGTGTTGCTGAGAGGAGGAACAGGACACTTATTGAGGCTGCTCGAACTATGTTAGCTTATTCCAAACTACCTCTAACATTCTTGGCAAAGGTAGTCAGCACTGCCAACAATTGATGATGTTTCTCTTTCATTCAGTCAGTCCTCATTGAATGAACTTGAAACAACATCTGGACAAAGTGTTCCAGTTCCTGAGAAAAATATGTCTAATCTGGACTTATCTTTGCAACTAGAAGTGATTCCTCGTTTACGGATTCACAATACTCATCCAGCTGAGAACATCATTGGGGATGTCTCTGAAGGTGTGAGAACAAGAGGGCAGACTCGTCATGGGAATGTCTGCTTTTACTCATGCTTTCTATCCCAGATGGAACTCAAGAAGGTGGAAGATGCCTTGAAGGATAATAGCTGGGTTGAATCGATGCAAGAGGAGCTGCTTCAATTCAAAAGACAGAAGGTTTGGAACCTATGTCCGCTACCATCTGGTCAAGTACCAATAGGCACTAAATGGGTTTTTAGGAACAAAAGAGATGATAGAGGCCTGATCATCAAGAACAAGGCAAGACTAGTGGTTCAAGGATACACTCAAGAGGAAGGAATTGATTATACTAATGTCTTTGCACTTGTTGCAAGACTTGAGGCAGTTAGATCTTCCTTGCTTATGTTGCTTCCAGAACTTTACTGTCTACCAGCTTGATGTCAAGTGTGCCTTTCTATATGGGGATATAGATAGGGAAGTGTATGTGTGCCAACCTCCAGGATTTGAAGACCCACAGCATCCTCACTATGTGTGCAAATTGGATAAAGCTCTATATGGGCTGCACCAAGCACCAAGGCTGTGGTATGAGACTTTGTCTCAGTTTCTCCTTAAACATGTCTACACTAGAGGAACCATTGACAATACTTTATTCATAAGGAAGTCTGGTAAGGACATTTTGCTTGTTCAAGCCTATGTTGATGACATCATATTTGGTTCTTCAAATGACCAATGTGTAAGGACTTTGAAAGCATTATAAAGAAGAAGTTGAGATGAGTTCTATAGGAAAAATGGACTTTTTCCTTGGAATTCAAGTGAAGCAACTGAAGGAAGGATTTTTCATTAATCAATCTAAGTATGTTAATGACATCTTAGAAAGATTTGAGATGAAAGATTGCAAGCCAACCAAGACACCCATACCCAGAAACCATAATCTTTGTCCTGACCTTGAGGGGGAGGATACTGATCAACATCAGTATAGGGTGATTATTAGTTCTCTGATGTATCTTATAGCCAGTAGACCTGATATTATGTTTGCAACTTGCATCTGTGCAAGATATCAGGCTGCTCCAAAGGTGTCTCACCTAGCTGCTGCCAAGAGAATCCTCAAATACCTCAAAGGAGCACCTAAATCAGGTCTCTAGTATCCAAGAAATAGTGATTTTAATCTCTATGGATACTCTGATAGTGACTATGGTGGCTACAACATTGACAAGAAGTCAACATCAGGAGGATGTCAATTTCTTGATGGAAGGATCATCTCATGGCAATGCAAGAAACAATCATGTGTCTCTACATCAACTGCTGAAGCTGAATACATCGTTGCTGCTAGTTGCTGTGCTCAGCTGCTGTGGATTCAAAATTAGATGTTGGACTACGTCTTCTTACTATAAATTTTATAGCCCTAAAATCCAGTGAAGCACTACAAGACAAAGCACAATGATATCAGCTACCATTTCATTAGAGATATTCATGAAAAGAATCTAATTAAACTAATCAAAGTTGATTCAAATGAATAATATGCTAATCTGTTCAACAAAGCCTTTGATGAACAAAGATTTAATATCTTATAACAGCTATTGGGATGATAAACATTGATTAAATTACCTCTTTTGAAAACCTTTTAATGTGTAAAGTCTTATGTCAATACAAATTAAGCCCTGTTACAAAAGATCTCTCTGAAATTTTCTAAGTATAAATTTCTTCCGAAGAGAAATTAACCCTCGGAAGTTATCTTCATATCTTCCGAAGCAAAATTTCTCCAAGCATAATTTTCTTCTCGGAAGAGTTTTTAGTCTCGGAAGAGTTTTTAGTCTCGGAAGAAGCGATTGATTTCATATCAGATCTACTTCCGAAGTTTACAATATCTCTCCCTTCGGAAAGCAATCTCTACTCTCGGAAGTAACTTTACCTTCGAAAGTAGGAATTGCCTTCAGAAGAAAAATTACCTTCGGAAATGTTTTATATTCGGAAGAGAGATTTTGACTGTGTAACAGAAATCTCTTGGGCCCCACACTGTAAAAAGTAAAGATTTTGTTAATGATGTTGGATTATTTAACTGAATTAAACCTTACTGCCCCTGTCACTTCCTCCACTAAACCATCATTTCACCTTATCCTAACACTTTACCGCCATTCCACCCTATTTTAAATAATCCCAACTGTTCACTCTCATCTTCTTACCACAAATTTTACAGCCCTAAAAGTTTCTTGCTTCCAAATTCACCCAAACTCAAACTGCTTTACCTTCACTTTTACAATGGCCCTAAATCCTCAACACAACCAAGTCGCACTTCTTGATGCTTCAAGAGATGCGGACTTCTCTGAAATCATCTCCTTCCTTACCTAATCATCCTACTACATGGCCTTGACCGTTAATCCCACAGTTTACCTTAACCACATGACTAAATTTTGGGAAACAGTCAGGTCGAAACCCTAAATGGGGTTTGTGTAATACGATCCTGCATTTGTGGCCAAGAGTTGGTCATCTCTGAACAACTCATCAGGGAGCATCTAGAGCTTCATGATGAAGGTGCCCCTACTGAGTTCCCCAAGGCAGATTTAGACAGCACATACATCCTCATGTGATATGGTGGAGATGTGAGCAGGTCGACTGTCTACAAATACAACTTCTCCTACAACTAGAAGTTCCTCTTGCACATTGTCCTTCACTGCTTGTCAAACAAATCTAGGGATAGGATCAAATCCCATATGAACTAGGGTGCCTAGTTCAAGGATTGGTACGAAGCCTGCGCTTCAACTACTCAAGATTTGTGTTGCTCAATCTCATTGGAAATCTTCAGAGGGAAACATTCTTTATATATCCTAGATTTCTTCAGCACATCATTAACTGTGAGTTGGACCAGAGTCGGCTTGTCTGTGCAGCCACTCTATCTGTCCCTTACATGAGGCCAACTATCTTCAAGACATTGAAGAGGTATCCACCAACTTTACTGGAAGGTACACTTCTATACCTCCTAGTATGACTGAGCACATCGCTCCTGGTGACATCCCTGTTCACCCCACAGGTGATGAACCCACACCAGCACTGCAACCATAATGCCAACACTACTTCTCCTCCCATCACCATTACCTACACAAGACACCCCAAACGAACCCTTGTTCAATCTACTCTGATTGGACAAGCTCCTCCTATTCAACCTAAAAAGGCTAGAGTGGAACATTGGGATCCCACTCAGTCTGAGGTCTCACATTCCTTCACCACTGACCTTAATATGGGTCTTGAGTCTCCTCATTCTCAAACCCATGATCCTATTACCCTATCTGAAAGCCCTCAAAGTGAGTCTTTACACTCCTCTAAGCAGCCAATAAGGGACAGCCCAATCAGAGGCTTAATGCCTGTAGACATTGACGAAGGTCTCGGGTCAGTAGGTTTAACCTCCTTATCTTTCACTTACCTTCTCTTTAAAACTGATGAAGAGATAACGTCTCTCCATGGCAATGATGTTGAACTACAACACCCTCTCCAAGATCAATAGAGCCTAGAGATACCTCTTATCTCTAGCCCCCATCAGAAAACGATTACTGAGGTGAGTCCCACTGATATGGAGGGGACTCATGCAGATTCAGCTGCCACTACAGAAGGTGTCTCAATAGACCTTATAGACAGTGGTAATGACTCTAAGATTGAATTTATGGCAACCATGCCTTTGATGACTCTGCAATAGACATCACTAAGCAAGGGAACCAGGGTGCCAAGAAACCACATCTGGTGGTGAGGCTGAACATACTAGGTATGTTACCTCATCTCCCTGTGATTCTTCAAAAGAAGATGAGGGAAGCATGAAACTCTTTATTACAGACCTACTATCTAAAGTCTCAAACCTTGAATCCAAGGTTAGGACTTTCGAAGAAAGGTCCGCCACTCAGTAACTTGAGATTGACAATCTCAAGGCTCAACTAGCTGAGAAACAGATTGAGAGAACTATTAGGCATGTACCTATTCAGGTCTCATTGACCTCTTCCTCCAGCTCATCTACCTCTTAAGATGATGCTATCAAAAAGGGGGAGTGTTCAGAGACAAACATATGAGGACTCGTAGAGCCAATCTTCAACTTCTAAATATTCGGCTCCTATCACAACTTCTTCTGAGCCATCTCAAGTCACTCTAAAAATTGATTCAAGGATGCTCAAAGATCTCTATAGCTTCTTTTCTCAGTTCTTGTTGAGATCTGCTCATGATTTGCCAAGTCTTGATGCTGTAGTGATTTACTTTGGAGCTGAAGAGCTTCAGAGGCTTACTGCACCTTCTACCACTGTGGAAGAAGTTGGTCACCTAAGGTCCACATGGAACCTGAGATACAATTTGAAGGGGAAATAGGGACTAATGGCCTAGAAACTAAAACTGTTGGGATAGAATCTGCATTCCCTCTTACTTTCAAAGCTGAAGTTAAAGCCTCGAAAGAACAAGTTGAATCTTCCGAAGCTGAAATGGAAGCTGCGGAAGGATTGTTCAAAATGTCCGAGGAACTGATCATAACAGATGCAATCCTAGAAATGGCATCTAAGGTGAACAATGAGGACTTTCGGGATCAACCTCCTGTCCAGACACCATCTCTACCTCTCACACAATCAGTATCCACTATCCAAAAAAGATACCAAAGGAAAACAGAAGATGACTGCGGAAGAGCTTCAGGAAGAGGAGAAGATTGAAAAGCTAAAAAGAAAAGGGACACTTCTAACTGGGAAGCTGTTGGCTGCTTGTACAAAAACATCTGCAGCCAACTAGGAGGCGGTCGACAACAAAAAGAGAGAAGAGATCATTGACCGGCTCATTCAGCTTGGAGCTACCATGAAGAAACACTCCTGCTACCACTAGAGGAGTTGGTGAAACTGGAAAAGGCAATCAAGCTGCAGCAAGAAGCAGCAAGGTTGGCCTTAGAGGAAGAGAAGAAAAAGGAACAAAGGGAAGCGGATACGCAGCTCAAGAGGGAAAGGATAGATTTCCTAACCTCCAAAGGCTTCTCTCTTCAAGAAATTTCTCCACATAATGATGAAACGATCCTTTGGCTCGTCAACAAAGAGCAGGATCAAATGGAGAAAGAAAGAAAAAGAGTTGCAAGAGACAAGTTGAAGGAGAAGAAGAAGAAAGAGGAAGAAGCAAGGCATCTGCAACCAGGAAGATAGGTGACAAAGCCTGGATGAAAGACTATCTCTGGGCTCACGGCTTCTCTGGAAGGCAGGTGGGTCCCATATCTGAAAGGACGCTCCAACGAATTGTTAGTGAGATCAAGCTAACATTCATTCGGGGAAAAGAAGAGAGATGTACAAAAGGGTACAGGGGATACCTTCACACCAACCACTCAACCCCAACCTGAACCAATTCCCTCTCCCTTCACCATCAAAACTAAACCTTACACTCCTAAACCCACACCTTTACCTTCATCTACTTCCTCACCTCAACCACCAAAACTGCCCATCCTTTAACCCAAAACTCTAACCCGAACCACCTCACCACATCCTACCCCACAACCTTCTCCACCATCCCCTCAGCCTTCCAAACCTCTCTCTAGAAGAGTTTAAAAGCATCAAGAACAGGCTCATCAATTGCACAACCCTGAGCGACATCTCTTGTGAGGAAGACTCCATCAAGCTAACTTATGTGGATGGATCTTCACGTTCCCTCACAAGAGATCAATTTCTTGATCTACCCAGCAAAACACTAGACCAGACTGCAGTACTTCTAGGAATTAACTCAGAATCATTAAATGATGAAGAGAAGAAACTAAGAAGGAAGCTGGTGACTCTACTGGATACAAAGAATGAGGACAAGATTCCTAGTCAGTCTCTTGTACCTAGAAAGAATATACTCCGGTGGAGGTTCGATGAAGCTACTCACAACTTTGTTGTGGAAAGAGAGAATGGTGAAATTAACAGGCTGAATGCCACCTCTCTGCTACACTCTAGCAGGTTTGATATTGCTGAGTTAGCAGAGAAACCATTCTCTAACCCCTCCAACTCTAAAACTGCTGCTCATATCAAGAATCATCTCAGCAGTCTTCATCTGGCTGAGTTAACAGCAAAAGCCAAGATTGAGGAAGAGTTAAGATTGAGAAGAAAGGAAAACAAGGATAGATCTCCCACCAAGGGCACAGCCTTTCTACAGATGATGGAAGGTCCTGAATTGGAACCTATAGTTTGATGGGAATATGATTATAGCTCCCATCAACTAACTTTTTCAGAGGGCCACAACAAAGGGTACATATCATTCAGTAAGACAGACTGAAGATCCCGTCAACCAAGATTTGTACTAACTTCTCAGCACCACATTAGGGAAGAACAAAGAGACTGATAAGTATTTACTCTCCCTGGTGCTGAAAGTTTTGAGGAGCATAAACAAGTGAGGTTTTGGTAGCATCAGCCTAGGGGGAGTTTGTTGGATCAAGAAGAAGGCTAGTGCAACCAAAACCAAATCACTTAGACAAATTTTGGTGCTACTACAAAGGCTTCTGAAGCCAAGTGTGAAACTTCTTAAGGAAGTAGAGTTCATCCGAAGACAGAATGAAAGTTCTACTTCTGAAGGCAAAGCTCTGCTTCCGAAGATAAAGTATTCATTTCCGAAGATAAAGTCTCAAACAAAGAAATCAGAAGACTACTTCCGAAGCATGAAGAACGAAGAAGTTCTCAAGCCTCGAAAGAAGCAGCCTCTTCCGAAGTATAAGTGGCTTTGGAAGTACTTGTTCTTCCGAAGCCATTTAACCTTCGGAAGACACTGCTATGAACAAGTGGACATAAGTATGGTCTCTGACATTTTGCTGCAAACCTCTAATACTGCATGGTGTTTTCTCAAAGAGCCATGTAGTTGACCATACTTTATTCCACTATTCACCTTTTTATGTTATTACAAGTTACCAACTATAGTCAGTGACAAAAGGTAAGACAGGGACATGTCCTGACTACCATATCTCAGATAAAGTCTTATCTGGATACCTTAAACTATAGCTTTATAGTATTTACTTTAGTTAGAGGATTCCAGCTGGTATCAAAGTATATCCGGCTATAGGTAGTATTATATATAGTCTCTCATTGTAACTCATAAGAACATGCTTGTAAGAGTCTTGTAATATTTGAGTTGAGAAACAATATATGCAAGTACCTTGAAAATTACTTCTTGTTTTTTGTTATTACTTATTATATTGTTATCAACTCTTAAAGATTCTGTTTCATCGAGAGTGTTGGTTAAGTGAGTTGAGAGAAAACTAAGTGTTAGTGACAAAAATCGATCCTGCAAAAAGGAAGCGGTATCATACTTTAACAGAAGATGGTGTCAAGATTGAAGGAACTTTTAGTTTTGAAGGGCTGATTACAAGTGTCTAATCTTAACGAGGAGTATTGTTAGATCTAGGAACTATAGGTCTAGATCATTTTGTATAGGCTTAGAACTTTAATCAATATTTGTAATGAACAATTATAATTCATTGTTATGACGTATGCATTATATATAGGTTAACCCATATGTGTATTGATCTTTGTATGATTGTAGGTATAAACATAATACTTGGTCAATTACTAAAATTGACTAAGTGTAAGAACATCTACGGATGAACATTTTTGTTCTTTCGTAGATATGATTCTTATAAATTCAATCATCTGAAGATCTTCTGCGGATGAACAACCAACTCTGAAGTTGAAGTGAAGATCCCTTCGGAAGAACAAATTACCTTTGGAAGAACAAAGTACCTTTGGAAGAACAAGACTCTTACGGAAGAACGAACATCTACGGAAGACCATATTTTTGTGGAGTCCAAACACTTGTATTTAATTATACAAGTGTTTCAAGTTAACAACTCAACATGACAGATGTGAAATCCCAAGAGATATGGTGTTTCTTTAACTGAAACACATGTGCCTAGATATATGGATCCTAGGTTTCACATCAAAGGGTGGCGACTACGACAAGTAGACACACGATCACAAACAACCAAACATCAAATCACACAAACACAAACCCTAGCAGTCGTCACATCAACATCAATACATTCAAACCAATTTTGTTTCATTAAGTGTTTATTCATCTATAATCATTAACATCTTTTAATGAAATACATTTGAATTAACTATTTTTGTTTGATTATTAATTGTTTTCTTCTTATTGTGTTCGTCTTAATCAATAATCATTATTGTTGATATTAAATTATTAAAAACAATTAAACATTATAAGTTAAGGTTTATTTTGAAAATTTACCCATTTCATTTAAACTTTGGCTCTGATACCAACTTGTAAGGCCCCATTCCCGGAGACCTCACAGTCGGTCATTCATTGCACATAAAACATTATAATTACATTTGTCTTACGAAAACATTACAGCGGAAACATAAATAAAATATAACTTTTCATATCATTACAAATGTTTTTGCAAGTTAATACAAGCGTTCATTTCAAAACATCATTCATTCGCATTATAATGCAAAAACATTAACAAAAGAATGTCATCCTAAAAGATCTGAGTAGTCACCTCGTGCCATCCTCAGCAACGTTTACCTGCCAACTGAAAATGTATAAAAATCAGTGTTGCTGAGTGAGTTCTAATTTTATAAATAAAACATACTTTTCTTACAAAACCGTTCTTTACTTTCTTTCAAAATCATACTATACTTTTCATTCATCCATGATCATACGTCATACGTACATACAGATAATATCATAATTATCCTTTTTAATCTTTCATGCTTTACTTTCCTTTCTAACAACCATAAACCCTTCCCTTCTGTTCTGGTACTGGACCTAGGCCTATCATAGACCTTCTATAACAGTGCATCGCACCTCGTGGTCACAGTACCTGGGGTAAGATTTAGGTTTACTATGCAATACCTTTCTGTTCGTGGTTCTGGACCTAGGCCTCTCATAGACCTTCTTAACGGTGCATCGCACCTCGTGGTCACAGTACCTAAGGTATGATCTAAGTTTACTATGCAATACCTTTTTGTTCGTGGTTCTGGACCTAGGCCTCTCATAGAGCTTCTATAACGGTGCATCGCACCTCGTGGTCACAGTACCTAGGGTAAGATTTAGGTTTACTATGCAATACCTTTCTGTTCATGGTTCTGGACCTAGGCCTCTCATAGACCTTCTATAACGATGCATCGCACCTCGTGGACACAGTAGCTAAGGTATGATTTAAGTTTACTATGAAATACCTTTTTGTTCGTGGTTCTCGACCTCGGCCTCTCATAGACCTTCTATAACGATGCATCGCACCTCGTGGTCACAGTACCTAAGGTATGCAGCAATAGTTCTATGCAAATGGTCAATCATAAAGAAAGACCCCGATGTACATGTCATGCTTACAAGACTATTAATGCATGCATTCTTACTTCATGTTTCTCTTTTCTTTATCTTTCACTTTACATT